>ML112016.1:11730-89686 GCA_003697995.1 Taxidea taxus jeffersonii | reverse complement strand
TTAAATAATTTCTTTTTTTAAAAAATATTTTAACTCTAGGGGTGCCTGGGTGGCTCAGTTGGGTTAAGCCTCTGCCTTCAGCTCAGGTCATGATCTCAGGGTTGTGGGATCGCGCCCCACGTCGGGCTCTCTGCTCAGCAGGGAGCCTGCGTGTCCACCCCCTGCTGCCTGCCTCTCTGCCTACTTGTGATCTCTCTCTGTGACAAATAAAAAATAAAATCTTAAAAAAATTTTTTTAACTCTAGGCAATTCTTCATTATTTTTATGTATTTTTTTGAAGATTTTATTTATTTATTCATGAAAGAGAGAGAGGCAGAGGGAGAAACAAACTCTCCGCTGAGCAGGGATCCTGATTCGGGACTCGATCTCAGGATTCTGGGATCATGACCTGAGCCGAAGGCATGTGCTTAACCATCTGAGCCACCCAAGCCCTCTATTTTAATTTCTAATGTGGCCAGTAGCACTACATAGAATCCAGCTATCTCATGTCTCTAACACAATACTCTGCACCCAGTCCCAATGTGTGTTTTTCCCAACTGGCAAGTAACACCAACTGGGTGTCCAACGATGCAACTCAATTCTGACACTATCTACTTGGAGATGGCATTAGAGCCCACAGGTTTAGGGCTCAGCCTTACAACACTGCCCTCTACCTCCCTTCACCCCTTCCCATCCCGATCACAAACCCATGTCACCTGTGTTTCTCACCAATGGGCTAGAAGATCAGAGGTTCCAATGATCCCCTCCCTGGGTTCAATTAATTTGCTAGAGTGGCTTATAGAACTCAGAGAAACATTTCACTTACTAGATTATCGGCTTATTATAAAAGGGTATATAACTCCAGAACAGAGAGATGAAGATATGCATAGGGCAGAGTATGGGGAAAGGGAGTATGGGGAAAGAACTTCCATGCTTTCTCTGAGCATGGCACTCTCCTCAGCCTCCACCTTTTCACCAACACGGAAGCTCTACCCTCCCTATTTTTTTGGTTTTTATAGAGGCTTCATTACATAGGCATGATTGATTAAGTCATTGACCACTGGTGACTGAACTCAGTGTACAGCTCCTATCCTCTCTCCGGAGGTTAGAGGGGTGGGACTGAAAGTTCCGGCGCTCTAATCACAACATTGGTTGTCCTGGCAACCAGCTCCCCCATCCTGGGACAGTTTCCTAGGTTATTTCATTAACATAACAAAAGACACCTTAACCGTTCTCAACACTTAGGAAATTCCAAGGGTTTTAGGAGCTGCGTGGCATGAATGGGAATGAAAACCATATTTATCTTATTATCTCATTATAAATCAGCGATGATATTTAAGACTATAAAGGAATTCTAAATCCAAAAAATTTCAGAAGCAATAGAGGGAACATAATACAGCTAGCAAGTTAAAGGATTGTTGGAATTGCTGAAAGGCCAAACAGTGGCAAGGAAGCTAGAGGGTGGCTTCAGTGGGACCTGCTACTACCCTTGGGATGGAAGGATGAAAGAGGGGGTGGTGTACCAGTGGCCAAGACCAGCAGGAGCTTTCTTTTGGAACTTGGCATTAAAAGGCACTAGAGTCGTGGCGCCTGGGTGGCTCAGTTGTTAAGCGTCTGTCTTTGGCTCAGGTCATGATCCCAGGGTTCTGGGTTGGAGCCCCGCATGGAGCCCGACATCGGGCTGCCTGCTCGGCGGGAGGCCTGCTTCTCCTTCTCCCACTCCCTCTGCTTGTGTTCCCTCTCTGGCTGTTTCTTTCTGTCAAATAAATAAAATCTTAAAAAAAAAAAAGGCACTAGAGTCAGGGATACTTAATGAAAACCAGAATTCCTGGGGATTCATGTCAGGGATTCCTTGACAGGAGCTCAAAATATGAAGGAGGTGAGCCCCTGCTGGAAAACCTACCCGGAGCAGAGAGAAGTGGAGACAAGTGTCCTGGTTTCTCTCTTTCTCCTGTTATCCAATTTCACTGGACAACCCTGTCTGGAAGCTACTTCTCAGCACATTTTGGGGAACACAGCTGGTTGAAGTCAGTCTTCCTGCAATATGGAGCGGGGGAGAGCAGGAAGCTGAGAGCAACAGGCACAGGGCTGGCCCAGAAATGAAAGGGAAGAACCAGGATGTTGGCTGGAGGGAGCCACAGGGATGAGAAAGTCTGCTCAAGATGGGAGGGTCTTGTACTGTTGTGAGGGAGGTGGGCAGAATAGAGGAAGAGGCAAAACCAGCCCAGGTGGGGGATAAGGGCAGAAGGGAGAGTTGGCAGACTCCAGGCAGAATGTTAGCCAATTTCCCTTAGTAGGGCCAACTGATTGGGACTGGAAATAAGGAACTTATTTAGAAATTGTTTGCATGCTATTCTTACTTAGGGTCTGCTTCTTGGGGAGATTGCTGGATACTGCGCATGGGAAGGTTACTGTCATCTATCCCCAGGTTAATAATTTTAAAGTTTTCTGCATGCAGTCTAGACCCCTCATATATCCAACAGCCAGCTCCAGATCTCCACCTGCACGATGTGTTTTTTTCCTGTGGCTTGGGTCTCACCTGAAATGGACTTCTTCCCAGAATGCTACCTTGATTCCTCAAGTGTATTCCTATAGTTCAGGCTTTATTGTCATTAGCTCATTAACGTCTGTTTCTTCTGTCAGTCTAAATAAAAAAAAGTAAACCGAGGCAATCTCAAATGACCAGATATCTAGTAATTGGGGAAATGCATCCTGTGGCAAGCCAGAGACGGTCCCTCCGGGGTCTGGGGTGGGCTGCATTTACCTGCAAGGAGCACAAAGTGGGGAGTCCAGCCAGAGTCCAAGCAGTAAATTCATTGGCTTGAGCATGAGGAGAGAATCTCGCCGGATGTTCACTGGTCAGGCATTAAGTCTCAGTCTTAGGTAAATCAGCCTAGAGCGGGAAATCAAGCTCAGCCCTTAATCCTTCGCAGGGTGCATGCGTGAGATTCTCTGTGGCCTAATCTCCGGTTCCATTTTAGACTGAAATCTTTTCTCACTTCCCACCAGGGGTAACTGCATCTCCGTGGCCAGCTCCTGGCGCAGTACAGTAGTACCCGTGCCCCAGCCTCAGTTTCTCTTTCTGGGGTTCCATTTATCCGTGGTCAGCCACACTCAGGCGGCAGAAGGTCCCCTTGCCGAATCTGCCGAAGGCCAATGAGCGCCTAACTCTACGTCACAGTGCTACGTCATCACCTTGCTCCGTCTCCTCGCGGTTTTCATCTTCCATTATCCCGAGAGGCGGGCGTGAGTAGAGTACAGTGAGATGTTTTGAGACAACGTTCACAAAACTTTTGCTAAAGCATATTGTTATACGTATTCTTTGTAGTATAATTGTTAATTTCTTACTGAACCTAATGTATAAGTTGAACTTTGCCCTATGTATGTATGTATAGGTACCATCTGCAGTTTGAGGCATGACGGGGGAGGGGCGGGTCTTGGAACACTCCCCTGTGAATGGGGGTGCCCATTGTGCTTGGTACAAGGTACATACTTAAAAAATATTTGATGAGTGAACAAATGGCTGATTGTTATAGGAATATGGGGGTGCATCCCCATCCTTGAGGTTTGTCTTGAAAAACTGCCCCCTCCCTCCTGCCTTCTGAGTCCCAAGGAGTCAGAGAAGAGACCCGTGCTAGGAGATCTTTCTTGCCTAGTGTATGCAGCTCACAGAAAAGAGCCAGGAGCTTGAAGTTGAATTCTGATTCTCACACGGTGGCTGTGAAGTCTCTGGTGACCCATATAAATTTTCTCAGTCGGTCTCCATCTTCTCCTGGATAAATCAGAGACAGTAATATTTGCTCTCCCCACCTCTGAGGTTGCTCTGAAGGTGAGAGATGATATTACGGATAGAGTAGCACCAACGCACAAACCTGAATTCAGAGGAGCCCTTGAACAGTCCTCTAGGACTGCTTTAAGCCCTAGGTGGCCACATTGATGTCACCAGCCCTGCTGTTTATCTCCTCCAGAAAGGAAATGTTAACTGGAAGCACTTCAAGGAACACAGCTCTTTGTGGAGCTGACTGCATCTCCACAGGATTCTGAAAGCAGTGGTGGAGGGAGCTTCCAGCAGGTGTGTGTGTGGGGGGGGGTGTTGGCCCACCAGGGGGCCCAGCCCATCTCCCTCCACCACTGCCACAGTGGGTTTCACACATGGGGCACACATGGGGCGGCTGATGCAGAGAGCAGAATGGGTTAGACCCAAGAGTTCTGGTTCCCAGATCAGCTGTGGTCCTGGGCAGGTCCTGGTGCCGCCAAGGACAAATGAAAGAGAGATCAGGAGCAGAGAGAAGCCTCCTGGAAATGCATGTGTCATATATAAAGCTATGCCAAATCCTGGGATATAGGAACTAAAGGCATAGCTTTGCCCTCAAAGAGCTTATGGTTGAACAGGCAATAGATGGATGCCCTTATCCAGGGCAAAGCCCTTGCCTTGTTAAGGAGCAGTGAAGGCTGAGGCATGTCGGGGTGGAAGCAGCGGGTGGGTGACCCTGTCCCACTGCTGTTGGCTGGCTCTTTCTCTCCTGGAACTGCTGAGGCAGGTCTGCCAGGCACTAAGGAGGGTACTTCCTGGCTCCAGGCACTGGGGGTTGACTCACACGGATGCTATTGGAAAGGGCTTGTCTCAGAGGAAGGCCTGAAGTTCCTGAGGAGAAACAATCCCACTTCCTCATTTCTCCAGTTGCAGTGCTACACAGTTTTCCTCAGGGGCCATTACAGGCCCTGGGCCTGGCCCACAGAAGCCTGAGAGGCCCCACCAGCAGGGGATTGGAGGTGAGGTGGTCTGTAGGAATGCAGTTGCCCCCCCTCCCCCATGCCTTAATCCCCAGGGCCTGGGGGAGGGTGTGGCTGGTACCAGCTAGGACTGCAGTTTCACCACCAAAGCCCCTCTGAAGCCAGGAGGCCAGAGTATATGAATTATAGGTCTGGCCCAGCTGAGCTGGGGAGCCATGGGCCTCACACTGCTCTAGGGTAGATAAGGATGGATCAAAGTGGCCAAACCCTCCTACACCCCTATGTTAGGATCCACCACCCAGTGGCTGGAGTGACAAGGTAGATAACATATATACAGGGAGGGGATTTTGTGTTTCCTTTTGAAGTCCTTTGCACAAACATCTTGCGTGTGAAGCAGCCTATGCGCAAATGCTGCACAGCCCCCACCCTTCTGGTGTTGGGTCTTACACCACCACCCCCGCCCCCCCCGCCCCACTCCTCTGGGTCTTCCTATTAGGCCTGTCCTGTGTCCTTTCCCGTTTATCCTTTGCAGCCCAGGTTGGCTTGAAATGTAGATGAACAGCAGCTTCTGTGAGCCTCAGTAAGACCCCTGGGGGTGGGGGGCTCTGTGCCCAGCCATGCCAATCTTGGGGTCAGCAGACATTTTGTTACAGCCTTTAATCTAGCCTAAGTCCTGGAGGAAGAGTGGATTTTCCTGGAGGTTTTGTGGAGGTCAAGAAGAGGGCATTTCACACATCCATCCCCGAGCAACACCTCCCTGCCCAGTAGACAGCCTGGCCCACTCCACATCCTTGTTCCTCAGTGCTGGCTGCCAGCCCCCTCTTCCTTTTCTGTTCCTTATTCGGACTCTAAAAACCCCTCTGTTGTCCAGTGCAATGGGGCCTTTCCCAGGTCCTTCCCTCAGGCCTCCTCGGGGTTTCCCTGCAGCTTAGAAATTGCAGCTTTCACCCAGCACACCGATTCCAAGTGGCCTCAGCCAGCAGCTGCCATGGAAGAGCTGTGTTGTGATTGCCTTCTTAAACCTGCTTCATCGCCTGACTCCTTTTTATTCAAAAACAAAAACAAGCCCCCCCATATATTTTTTTTCTTATTTTAATTTTTTTAGTAATCTCTGCTCCCAGTGTGAGGCTCGAACTCATGACGCAGAGGTCAAGAGTCACATGCTCTGCTGCCTAAGCCAGTCAGGTAGCCCCCTCGTCCCACCACTCATATAGCAGAGAAGAGTTTATTTATTTTTTTTAAAAAAGATTTTACTTATTTATTTGACAGACAGAGAAGCAGGCAGAGAGAGAGAGATACTGAGCAGAGGGCCCGATGTGGGGCTCGTCCCAGGATCCCAAAATCATGACCTGAGCCACCCAGGCGCCCCGCAGGGAAGAGTTTAATTGTGAGTTGTGCAGTTCCCATTGCAGGGTGGAGGGCTTTGTGGGTGGGTGGCTGTCCCAAGTTCCTGTGTGCCCTGGGGTATTTCCAAAGCCCAGGGCTGGGGTCTTTGTCTGCTTTCAGGATCCAGGAACTCATCCCCGCCTCCCCCAAACCCTAACAATCTTTTCTTCCTCCAAACAAAGAACCCTTTTGATCTTTATCACTCTCTTGGAACATACATGCCAGATGTCTTGGGTAATAAAAATAAGATTATCAGCAAACACTCAGAGAGCACTTACTATGTTCTAGGTACTATTCTAAGCACTTTATAGTTATCAGTTCATTAAATCTCAGTAGTTGGGGTGGGGGGGCTCTGTCTAATATCTTTAATTACATAATGAAGTCCTCAAGGGTGGAGACTGGGGTGACATATCTTTGTATCCCCCAAATTCCTTGCACTCCAAGAATGTTTGCTGATTGACTCAGTCTGCCTGTGGGAGGTACCATCCCATCCTGGTTACTCACTTTCCCTTTCTCTTCAAATGGAACTAGGATTTCCGTTTTTATTCCCTTAGGGTAATGGAAAGTGATAAAATGACATGGGGATGCCTTGGGGTCTTTGGGATTTTCTCCTCTGACTGAAGTTGGGACACCTTGCCCATCAAGGAAAGCACCTGCCAGAAAGGAGCAGAGGAAGACACAGGAGGGCTTTCTAAGCAGGAGTGGAGAGAGGCACCCTCTGTGTGTGTGTTCAGGTGGTTGTCTCTGGATGGTGGGTTGTGGATGATTTTGGTTTTCTGCATTTTCTACTATAAGCAAACACTACTTTTACACTCTCAAAAGAGGAATAAGAAATGTAAAAACTGAAATGTTTATTGAGTATTTTGTTGAGTAGTGACTGTTGAGTTAAGTTTTATTTTTTTTTTAATTTTTATTTTTTAAAGATTTTATTTATTTATTTGACAGAGAGTGAGTGATCACAAGTAGGCAGAGAGGCAGGCAGAGAGAGAGGGGAAGCAGGCTCCCTGCTGAGCAGAGAGCATGATGTGGGGTTTGATTCCAGGACCTTGAGATCATGACCTGAGCTGAAGGCAGAGGCTTAACCCACTGAGCCACCCAGGTGCCCCTAGAGGTGAGTTTTTTTTTTTTTTTTAAATATTTTATTTATTTATCAGATAGAGAGCACAGGAGCGAGCACAGGCAGACAGAGTGGCAGGCAGAGGCAGAGGGAGAAGCAGGCTCCCCGCTGAGCAAGGAGCCCGATGTGGGACTCGATCCCAGGACGCTGGGATCATGACCTGGGCCGAAGGCAGCCACTTAACCAACTGAGCCACCCAGGCGTCCCCCTAGAGGTGAGTTTTAAAGGATGAATACAGAAGCCCCAGCAGCTGGGCTGGCCTTCAGCAGGCATCCATCCTGATGGCCACTGACTTGTTTTCATGGGCCAATACCTATGCCACACCCATTAATAAATATTTTAATATCTCCCCTGCTCAGAAGTCCTGTCTCTTCTTTGGCTAGGAGGAAGATTGCATTCTGTGGTCACTTTCCTTCCCCAAGCCAGCAACCCGGATCCAGTGATGGTCTACATTGATCTCTTTGCTTCCTCTAAAGGTGGCTGCAGGAAGGGGTTCTACCACTTCTTCCCTGGATTATCTGCTTCAACCTCCCAGACATTACAGTAGGCAGTCTTGGGTTCCAAGCTGGTGTCCACACTCTAGAGCAGAGATCCTCAGCCTTGGCTGCCTGTTTAGAAAATGCCAAGGTCTGAGAAAAAAAAAAAAAAAAAAAAAAAGCCAAGGTCTGACTTCCATCCTATACCACTTAAATTAGAACCTCTGGGGTGAGCCCTTGAATTTTTAGGTTCTCCAGATACCTCTAATGTGGAGTGAGGGTTGAGGACCACTGAGGCAGATGCAGAAAGTTCCCCAGTGTGGACAGAGGGACCAGCATGGATTTGCTTGCCTTGCGCTGGGCACTATGGAGGAGGACACACAGATGGCTGCACACAGAGCTGCCTGCCTGCCTTCTGGGGGCTTGTAGTTGATCACAAAGTTGGTGAACAAGCTAGAACCTGTGCACAGAGAGGTGGGAACACTCAGTGTGATGCCCATTGTGTCTAACCTGTGCCCATTCTGACATGGCTGTTAAAAATGCTGAGGAAGGACGCATTTCCGGTGTCCTGAGGATAATCAGGGTGATCTTCCTGGAAGAAGTTCTGGAGGCAGTTTTTGTTGGGGGAGAGTCCCTCACAATGGGTGCACTGACTCTTCTGGTCCTTTCTGAAGGTTTTCTCTCAGGCTCCTTATTTTTTTTTTTTAAAGATTTTATTTATTTATTTGCCAGAGAGAGAGAGAGCACGAGAGCAAGCACAGGCAGACAGAGAGGCAGGCAAAGGCAGAGGGAGAAGCAGGCTCCCTGCCGAGCAAGGAGCCCGATGTGGGACTCGATCCCAGGACAGTGGGATCATGACCTGAGCCGAAGGCAACCGCTTAACCAACTGAGCCACTCAGGCATCCCTCTCAGGCTCCTTATTTGATGAAGCAGCTTCTTTGTAACTCTGGGCCCTGTTAGGTGTGGCTGGCCACTCTTCAGTCACTGCCCCAGCTCTCCAGGACACCCCGGCAGGACCAGGCTCCGACAGATAAGAACCGTGCTTGTTAGCACAGCTGTTCTCTGCAACACCCAGTGTTGTTTTCATACCTACGGAAATTTGGGTGCGGAAGTGTGGCTACATCCACCCAACTTCAGAGTTGGGCTTGGTTCCAAATAAAAGGAAATTTAGTCAGTTTTCCCAGACACAGGGACAAAAATAGAATTGACAGGAACCTCAAAGGGTCTGCTGAGGTACCAGGGTTACACCTAGAAAAATCAACTGACTCTTTGGTCTAGATGCTGTCAAATGGCCAGGTGAGACTTGAACTTTCAGCATCAACAATTACCTCTGGAATTTGTCAATACAGGTTCTTCAGAGATAGTGCTCCAAAGGTGATGTCTTACAAGAAGGCGATTTTGTTTCTTCTGCTGTTAATAGTCCTAGAGGTCTCTGGGTTTCCCGGGCCCCTTTGGCCAATAACCTGGATTCTGGGGTTTCTGAGGTTCAGATATATTATGTGCGCGGTCAAGGAGATTGTTCCTGAGGGGGAAGGAACCAAATGGCTTAACTCATGTTTGGATAAATTGATGATTTGTTATGTTCAGCTTTAACCTTGGATCTTGTCTCGGGTGTGTGTGTCCTATGTATGTAGAACGGGGCCTCCTGGGAGAACTGGTTCTGCCTGGACATCCCCAGCAGGACTATGCCAAACCATTGTCGACCTCACTGCTGTCCTTCCTCACACTCTGGAAGGCTTGCTTCTTTTTCCTGCTCTTTCACAAACTCAACTCCACAGGCTTTATATAGCATGGCAGGGTGGGGGGCTCTAGGTCATCATGGCCCTTGCAAAGTCTCCAGTGTGAGCCAGTTTCCCAGCATCTGACACATGGAGGTCATGCTGCTGTTGAGTGGCAGAATTGAGCCTGAAAATCAAATTTTTGGATCCCCACCCTGTTCTTCCCCGTGTGGCGAGATGACCATGTCCAGAGACTCCAGAAACCGGACATTGAGTAAAGAAGGAAGTGTGTAATCAGGGTTGGAAAAGGACAACAAAATTCCCACATCTCCATACATTTGTCATTGTGCCCATGCTCTGTGTGGCTTAGCCGGGCCAGAGGTGGTCCCTGTAGACAATATAATTATCCTTATCACATGGGAAGGTTTCACAGAGCTCCAGGCTCTAGGTTTTGTTGATGGTAGAGAAAGGGTGTAAGATGGCAGGGCTGAACTCATTTTCCTTTAAAATTAGAAATGTGGCATGGAAGTGACTGGGGTGAATGATTTGATCTCTTTGAACTTCATTTCCTCATTTGTAAAGTGGGAATAAGAAAGTGACCTACCGTCAGGGCGGAGGGTCAACTGAGATAATATTTACTAAGAGCCCAGAGAGTACAGCACACAGGAAGCTTACTAAGGCTGAGAAACCATTTTTCCTAAAGGGTGCTACTTCTGAGCCAGCCTTCCTTCTTCCTTTCCCTTGTCCCTCACAGGCTGTGAAGATGGGTGTGGGATGACTCTGTCTATTTGAGACAAAGCTGTCCCCAGGGGAAGTGACTTGACCCTGAGACATGCAGTGAGTCAACAGCTTGGGGGACCTGGAGCCCGCATCTCCCTGCAGACTGGACTATCACTAGTACACTGAGTTTCTGCCTTCTGCAGGCCAGCCTGGGGCCCTGCCTCCCATCTTGCTGCAGTCCCCTGCCGGAAACCCCGCCCCATTGTCCCCGGCAGCCTCGGCTTAGGGAGCCCAGCTACTGCTGGGCTGACAGTTTCCTTTCCTGGCTGAGATAACTTTGGGAGATGTCTATCAGGTTCAGGGAAAGGGTGGAGGGTCTGAGTGAGCCCTTTGCTGCTCTGAGATATCTGGTGGGCGGTATATGGAGAGGAGCTCATTTAACCTCATAGCTTTGCCCTTTGCCACTTTCTCCCTTCCTCCTTCCCCCCTCCTCTTCTCCCCTCATCCTCACCCCTACCTCTCAAGGCTTTGATGAGTTTCTGGGAAGCTTGGTGGGAGGCCAGACAAGCCTCATTAACTGCTTCAGTGCTGTCAGTGCTATGGGTAGGGAAGGTGGAAAAGTACCTGGGCCAGAGGAGGGGAGGGGGGTGTTGGTAGGGATGGTCCAGTGGCCCAATTTTTTTAAAATTTATTTTTATTTTTTATTAACATCTACTGTATTATTTGTTTCAGGGGCACAGGTCTGTGATTCATCAGTCTTACACAGTTCACAGCACTCACCATAGCACCTACCTCCCCAATGTCCATCACCCAGCCACCCCATCCCTCCCCCCGCCCTCCACTCCAGCAACCCTCAACTTGTTACCTGAGGTTAAGAGTCTTTTATGCGCCTGGGTGGCTCAGTGGGTTAAGCCTCTGCCTTCGGCTCGGGTCATGATCTCAGGGTCCTGGGATCGAGTCCCGCATCGGGCTCTCTGCTCGGCGGGGAGCCTGCTTCCCCCTCTCTCTCTGCCTCTCTCTGCCTACTTGTGATCTCTGTCTGTCAAATAAATAAATAAAATCTTTAAAAAAAAAAAAAAGAGTCTTTTATGGTGGGGCACTTGGGAGGCTCAGTGAGTTAAGGCCTCTGCCTTCGGCTCACGTCATGATCCCAGGGTCCTGGGATTGAGCCCCACATTGGGCTTTCTGCTCAGCAGGGAGCCTGCTTCCTCCTCTCTCTGCCTCTCTCTCTGCCTCTCTCTGCCTACTTGTGATCTCTGTATGTCAAATAAATAAATAAAATCTTAAAAAAAAAAAAAGAGTCTTTTATGGTTTGTCTCCCTCTCTGGTTTCATCTTGTTTCATTTTTCCCTCCCTTCCCCTGTGATCTTCTGTCTTGTTTCTCAAGTTCCTCATGTAAGTGAGATCATATGATAATTGTCTTTCTTTGATTGTCTTATTTTGCTTAGCATAATACCCTCTATAGTTCCATCCATGTTGTTGCAAATGCCAAGATTTCAGTTTTTTTGATGGCTGTATAATATTCCACTGTATATAGTAACTGGCTCTTGTTTTGTCCCAGGAAAAACTTCAAGAAGCTTTTTTTTTTTTTTTAAAGATTTTATTTATTGGGGTGCCTGGATGGCTCAGTGGGTTAAAGCCTCTGCCTTCGGCTCGGGTCATGATCTCAGGGTCCTGAGATCGAGCCCCACATTGGGCTCTCTGCTCGACGGAGAGCCTCCTTCCCCTTCTCTGTCTCTGCCTGCCTCTCTGCCTACTTGTGATCTCTGTCAAATAAATAAAATCTTAAAAAAAAAAGATTTTATTTATTTATTTGACAGAGAGAGAGAACACAGGTATGCAGAGCAGCAGGCAGAGAGGGGGGAAGCAGGCTCCCTGCGGAGAGCCTGATGCGGGGCTCCATCCCAGGACCCTGAGATCATAACCTGAGCCGAAGGTAGAGGCTTAACCCACTGAGCCACCCAGGTGCCCCTTCAAGAAGCTTTTTAAGTCCAGGCTCTATCATGGATTAGCTGTGAGCTTGAGAAACTTAAAGTTTCTTCTCTGGGCCCTGGATTTCTCATCTGTTAAATGGGGGTGAAAATGCCATATGCGTAAGGTGACTGCAAGGAGTAAAAGATCTAACACTTATAGGGAACCTTTCAGAGGGCCTGGCCCAGGAGACTAGTATGATGGTCATTTCTGTGCTGCCATCTGATAGGTGGTCTTGTGCTATCAGTGAGTAGGAACTCTCCCACCTCACCCTTTATTGGAAACGGTAGCTCTTCTGATAGTAAATCAGATGGGTCATCTTGGCATGGAAGCAAAAACACCTCATTCATTCATTCACTAAATACCTATTTATTGAAAGCTTACTATGTACCAGGCACATTTCAAGCATATTGGGAAACAACAGTGAGCAAGGCAATTCCTGTCATCAGAGTGAAAGAATGTGCAGGGTGGCTGGGGCTTGGAGTGGTGGTGGTTGGGGAAATAGGAACAGATAATAGATTAGCAAAACATAAAAATATAATTTCACGTAGAGGTGGGTGCTTTGAAGAAAATGGAAATAGAATAAAAGGTTAGATGGTGATGGGCTGCATGTATGCTATTTTATTTTTTTATTTTAATTTTTTATATATTTTTAAAAGATTTTATTTATTTATTTGATAGACAGAGATCACACAAGCAGGCAGAGAGGCAGGCAGAGAGGGGAGGGGAGAAGCAGGCTCCCTGACGAGCAGAGAGCCCGATGTGGGACTCGATCCCAGGACGCTGGGATCATGACCCGAGCTGAAGGCAGCGGCTTAACCCACTGAGCCACCCAGGCGTCCCATGTATGCTATTTTAAATAGAACAGGCCTTTTTTTTTTTTTTTAAGATTTTTATTTATTTATTTATTAGAGAGAGCTCAGGCAGACAGAGTGGTAGGCAGAGGCAGAGGGAGAAGCAGGCTCCCTGCTGAGCAAGGAGCCCAATGCGGGACTCAATCCTAGGATGCTGGGATCATGACCTGAGCCAAAGGCAGCCGCTTAACCAACTGAGCCACCAAGGCGTCCCAAGGACAGGCCTTTCTAAGGAGGTGATCTTTGAGCAATTTTTTTTTTAAGATTTTATTTATTTATTTGACAGACAGAGATTACAAGTAGGCAGAGAGAGAGGAGGAAGCAGAGCAGAGAGCTGGATGCGGGGCTCGATCCCAGGACCCTGGGATCATGACGTGAGCCGGAGGCAGAGGCTTTAACCCACTGAGCCACCCAGGCGCCCCATCTTTGAGCAATTTTTGAATGGAATGAAGGAGTGAGAATGTGGCAGCGGTGTTTTTCCAGCCATTGACAATAGCAGATTTGGAGGCCCTGAGGTAGAGACCCTGCTTGGGAGGTTCTAGCAAGAGCATGAAGACCAGAGAAGATGGGGGTGAAGGGAGAGAGGGTGCATAGGAGCTGTGGGCACACAAGGGTCCTGGGGAGACCTCTCCCCTGAGACTGACCTTTTTCCCTCCACAGGTGAGCTGTCGCCTGTGTGTGTGTGGGGGGTGGGTACCAGGGAGCAGCAGAAAACTGACTGACCATGGTGCATATTTATTTTAATTAGGATGATGGCAGGCAGCTGTCACTGGTCTCTTTTTATTTATTTATTTTGTCCCTGGTTTCTGACGGAACTTTCTGGCGCTATTTGCTGATGCCAGAGGTAATCCTGAGTTCTGAAAACACAGCAGGGCCCAGCTGCTCTGTTTGGGCCAACCTGGGTTTGGGATGAGCTCCCTGGTCTAAGGGAAACAGCAGGCAGCCAGGGCAGTGTCCTCCATGTGATACTGCTCCAAGCTTTGTGTGCCAGCCTAGAGCCGTCATTAGGACCCTAGTTCAGTGTCCCCACCGTCAGTCCCCACACTGAGCCCACTGCTTAACTAACTGGCTGATATTTTCTTTTGTGCTCACTCAGATCATTTCAAAGCAACAAATATTTCCTGAGACTGAGCATTGCTTGGGATACAAACCCAGCCAGTAGTCATGGGTATGGTATGCTGGCTGATAGCTGTTCTGATGGGTTTTATATATATAACTTAAAATCTCTAAAAACCTATCAGAACAGGATGAACAAAAGATGTTCTCTGCCCTCAACGAGCATGCCCCGTGTCAAACCACTCAACTGACTGTCCAGTGGGCCTGGCTGAAGTGGTGCTTTTGACAATTGTGTAAATCAAGCACCGAGACACAGAGTCCATCAGAACATCAGCTTTCCGCTGTATTTAGCTCCCTGAGCTAAAACCACACAGTTGCCTGCCCCCTCTGCCCCTACTCACCCAGGAAAACCCATTTCCAAAACCTATGCTGTTTTTCTTTCATTGCTTCTGGGTCTTTTCACCTCTGGAAAACTGGTATTTGGCCTGGTTTGCCAACCCTTGCCCTCCAAGGACCTTTTCTTGCACATACCTCAGGGCCTTTTGGGCTTTTCATTCCTCAGAACCCCCACTCATACCACCCCCTCCACCTCCCTGCAGAACTTCATGTTAACAAGATTCGGCTTCCTGGACCTCTCTGTGGCACTTCTGGCCTGTTCCTTCCTCCTGTCGGTATTTCTCTTCCTGCCCATTCTAACTCCCGTTCTGTTCCACGGTCTCCTTGTAAAGTCCCGTGCTCTCACGGGACTGTCATAGCCACTGTTTTGCTGATGCCACCTCCTGCTTTCAGGCTCCAGCCTTCTTTGGGCTCCCAGTGACCTCCTGGAATCCCCTCCTCCGTTCAGTGCCTCAGCTGCGCCTTTTGAGCTCCGATGAAGTAAAGTGACTTTGTGCCCTCTCAGCCAGCTGGGGCAAGGAAAGAGCAAAGGGGACAGTGGAACATGCCATGGGGTTTTAGAATCTCCCAGTTGCAGGGGTGGGTGGAGTGTCCCTGTGATAACCCTCAGGCCAGGCAGACCTGTAATGGGCCTGTGCAGGGAAGGGGGTGGGTAGTGATTAAAATTAGAGCCTGGATTCATTCTGGGTCATCCATGGAAAGTGTGGTGGTATGGAGCAGGGTGGACCAGCATTTCCCTGATCTCATCCAGTGTCTGTTTTCCTTTGTCTCCCTAGGGCATGGCTATCCTAGCTGACCTTTATCATAGCCTGCTCACATGGAGAAGGCTATGGGCTGCCCCTTTTCCTGTCTATTTTCTCAACCTGGGCCCTGGGGGCTGTTGGGGTAGGACTGGACCATTCCCTAAGAGTAGGGACTCATCAGAAAGCCCATTGTGGCTGAGGGTGTGTACTAGGGGGTGGTTCCCATCTTCTCTCTCAGACTCCTTGAATTGGAAGTGACTCACCCAAAACAATGATGTGATCATAGGAGCATGAGTGGGACTTATAGCCAGGTCTTTGGGTTGTGGGGTGTGGGGTGCCCTGGGACCATTAGGAAAGACTCTCAGAGGGTTGACCCTAATGATAGACCCTGATAGAACCACCCTGTTATGCAGAGTCGAGTCTGGTGAATATAAAAGTGGCAGAGACAGAGGGAGAGTCGGGGAGAATGGCAAGGCCGAACAATAGGGGACTAGTGAAAAGTACTTGCAAAGCACCTTAAAAGTAGATTTGCCTGGTGCAGCTAGCTCTGCCTGCATGCTGATGGGAGGCAGAGGAGAGGCTCTGAGTAGGGAAGTAGCAGGCATCCACAGCCAGCCACCTCCTCAGGGCACAGAGGAGGAAACCGAGACCCACCCAAGGAGGTGAGGGGTTTGACTTGTGAGCACCCAGCCACAGAAGTACGGGTGACCCTGCAGCTAAGCTCCTGGGGTCAAGGCTCTTTCCATCCCCTTTCAGACACTGCCTGATCTGGAAAGCTGAGAGGGTGGGGTTTCCTGTCTGGGGACACTGAGGCCACAGCAGGAACAGCAAGTAGAGACTCATGGCCAACCCTGGAATGTTCTTATTTCTTTCTCATATCTTCTATATTGACCTATCTTGTCTTGTTTGTCACTCTCCTGGCCCCTCTCCCATCCCTCTCTTCTCCCACATCACCCAGTTAGCGTTGATGCTGGCAGAGAGCTTGCATTTTCCTTGATCCAAATTGTCCTTTTTTTTTTTTTTTTTGCAGTTGCCAAACAGAGATTGTGGGAGCAGAGTGATGAGCAAATGAGCCAAAGGACAAGGTATCAGGGCTTCTACCCTTGAAGGGTGTGGTACCCACAAATCTCCATGGAATGGCCAGCATGTGCTGGGGCCTGGCCTAACACTGAGTTACAAATGCAGGGGAGACATAATCCCTGCCCTTAGTTCATTCCTTAGTGAGGGAACCTGGCAAATACACAAATACTTCCGGTATTAAAGAGAATGTGTGAGTGCTCCAAAGGTGGTGCAGGCTGTGTGTGGTGACAGGAATCTGTTTAGCTCCCCTTCCTCTTTTCCTACCTCCTTCCCCCCCCTCCTTCTTTCTTTCTACAGTCCTGGATGCATCTGCTAAGCACTAAACCTTAATTTCCAGCTTCTCGCAGACTCCTCACTTGGATGTCCCACAGCTAGTGACCCACGCATGTCACTCTTTTCTTCCCCATACCCACTTCTCTGCATTTCCCATCTCAGGTGAGAGCATTGCTGTGTCACCCCAGCTACAAACCTCTGGTGGTGTTTTTACCTCCTCCCTCTTCCTTATACATGCTTGTGGTATCGGATGTGTGAGGACGCACCTCCAAAACTCTTTCCAGCTCGCCGGGCGTTTATCTGTCTATGTGGCCGTGATTGCCACGGGCTCTAATCTTCTCTGTCCCAGACCCCTGCAGGGTTCTCCGGCCCCGTGACCCCACCTTCCTCCTTTATTTTATTTGATTTGAAAAATAAAATTTTAATTTTAATTTTATTTTTTATTTTAAAAGATTTTATTTATTTATTACAGAGCGAGCAAGAGAGGGAACACAAGCATGAGAGAGCTGAAGAGGGAGAAGCAGGCTCCCCAATGAGCAGAGAGCTGGATATGGGGCTCAATCCCAGGACACCGGGATCATGATCTAAGCCAAAGGCAGACACTTAATGACTGAGCCACCCAGGTGCCCCACTTCCCTCCTTTAATGCACAGCCCTGCTGGGAATGTTTCTAAGACACAAATCAGATAATTTATTTGATAGCATGTATATTGCAATCATTATGTGCCAAGCACCATTCTGAGTGGTTAATACAAATTTAATTCATTTACTTCTCCTAATAATCATATGAGGTATATGTGATTATGACCATATCTCATTGGCTTGAAGATGCTATCCATTGTAAGATGTACCTTATTTTTGTAGCACTAAGAAAAATTATGACATAATCCTTTTTTTTTTTTTTGAAGATTTTGTTTATTTGGGAGAGAGAGATAAAGGAGAGAGAGAGCACGAGGTGGGAAAGGACAGAGGGAGAAGCAGATTCCCCACTGAGCAGGAACCTGACCTGGGGCTCTGTCCCAGGACCCCAGGATTGTGACCTGAGCCAAAAGGAGATGCTTAACCAGCTGATCTACCCAGGTGCCCCAGCACAATCCTTTCTTATCATTTCAAATTTTTGTGATTATTTAATGAAACAGTTCTTTTAGACTTGTTTAGACATAAGTTTTCAAAACCATGTAGTTACCTTGTACCTACTTAAGAAGTTTATAAATGAAGTAAATTGGGGTAGGTGTTCTTGAAATTTTCTCATCTTCAGAGATGAGTTATTTTAAAACTCAGAATCCTCAGTATTTATGTTTCCCCCCATAATATCCTTTGTGTCATTAGCACTGATGCAGCATTTCTTATAAGCGTGGATTTTTTCCCAAACAGCTGATGTTGATTCTGTGGTATTTGACATGTCCCTCTGTCATTCTTGCCACCTAGCCAGTGATACTCAGATGATTTTACACAATTACATCTTGCAGTTGATGAAACACACTATCCCATTTAACAGATGAGAAAGCTGAGGTGCACAGAGGTTGAGCATCTTTGTCAGGGCCACATAAGTGGTAGAGCTGGGACTTGAACCTAGGCATTCAGCCTCTGGGATCTGTAGTGTACTAGAAAGCCTTTGCTGGAAACCCATTTCCTGGAGTAGATGAAATCCAGGCTCTCATCACAACACTCAAGTCCTCTGTGACCTGGCTCTGCTTTTTTTCTAGACTCGTCAGCTCTCAAGTAACTTGTGCTCTTGCTGCTCTGGCCTTCTCCCAGACAGGCCTGTCGTACCCAGGGCTCACATTCCTGTGCCTGGGCTAGAGGATAGTTTGGGTCCCGCTCAGAGGTGAAGGCTCAGCTCCAGTGCCCGTTCCTTTGGGATACCTCCCTTGATTCCTGGTTGGTGCTCTCACAGAATTTAGTTTGTTAGAGCCCCACTGGCAGCCTTCTGTGTGTGATGGTGGCTCCTCAGAAAGCCTGGGGGTCCATCCCTTGGGGTCTCCTGCTTCCTCCTCAGTGCCCCCTTCTCAGCACAGTGCTCTGTCTGTGGACTTGACTATACCAGCCTTCCTTCCTTGCATATGGACTGACAGGAAATTTGGTAGTTTGAGAAGTGTTTGGGAGATCTGGGATGTTTATAGCTGCCACTTGAACAATGACCAGCTGGGGATTCACTGTTCTCATAAGTAATATCCTGTCCATGGGGGTGTGTTCCTAGCGTCAGCCGGAGTTGTTGGAAAACACCTGACTTGGCGTGCTCCAACCTAGAACACCTCCCTCAAAACCTCTCTAATGTACTGACCCAGGAGGCACAATGACTCAGGCCCTGCTGGCCGGAGAACTCAGTGGTGTACGGGGGTGCACGTGCACATGGTTTCATATACACAGGGCAGGGCAGAAGTGGTGGTGGATAGACCTCCTTTTCTGCTAAAACCTCATTTCCTGTGGCTGATGGATTCCAGGGAGGCTCCAGGACCCTCTGTTCCCAGGTCCTGCCCAGGGGCTGGGAGCCAGCTGCCCCAGGAGGAGACACTCAGGCCAGCTAGCTTGGCACTCTCGCCATCCTCCTCCACAGAGGGGGAATGGCAAAAGCCCATGTGGGAGAAGAGGAGGAGGAATGTTCCAGGCCTGCTCAGTTATTAAACACATCTCAAGATAATGAGGCACGGGGAAGAACAAAGAGACAGAAAAAGCAGCAAAATTAAAAAACACCACCTTCTGCGCTTTGACCTTTGGGCCCCGGCAGAGGCATCTGGCAGATGTTCAGCTGTTGGGAAGAGGGAATTTCTGGCTTCATCAGGCTGGAGGGTGTCCATGAGGATATAGGAAATGCCACCCTGGCTTAGGTCTGTGGTCTGCTGACCTGAGGGGCTGTGTCTGATAAGGCAGCACTCTGAATTTGTGGGTGATTATTCTCTCTGATGCCACCCTTAGGATCAGGGGATTATCCTCCAAATTCCATTTTGCTCTGAATATTCCACCATGGGTAGGCAGTCTATAGTTTTATCCTAAACTTCTGCCAATTTATATGCCTACTAGAACTGTCTCCTCAGAGTATTGATTACTCAAGGGATGTTTTCTTTGCTGTTCTTACCTCTTACTAAACTTTCTGCTGGTGCCCTGGAATCTGGAGAACTGGCTAGCCATATCATTGATCATAGCTATCCTTGTTTGGACAGATTAAATTAAAAACGTATGTATATGTATATATTTGATTAAGCTGCATTGCATCTGTGCTTTATTTTATTTAAAAGATTTATTTATTTGCTTATTTGTCAGAGAAAGAGAGTGAGCAAGCACACAAGCAAGGGGGGCTGCAGGCAGAGGGAGAAGCAAGCTCCCTGCTCGAGGGAGCCCACTGCGGGACTCCATCCCAGGACTCTGGGATCATGACCTGAGCCAAAGGCAGATGTTTAACCAACCAAGCCACCCAGGCGTCCTTGCATTTGTATTTTAAATTAAATTTTACATTTGATGTCAAGCCACTTCCCTTCATCCTTGGGAGAGGGTTCTGTGATGGAGGTGGGGAAGTAATTTTTTTAGGTATTAAGTATTCCAGAATAGATGAATTATGCTGAGTTATGAGTCCCTGGCAGACACACAAAATCACAGCCGTTTTCTGTTGTTGGCACACCTGCACACGCAGTGGTTTCTGTGGGGGGGCACACCCCCAAACATGGCTCACAGACATCAGCCTTGTTCCTGCCTGCATCCCTGAACGACCATCACTTCCTCCTCCCACCACCCAACATTTAGTAAAGGGACAGGACACTTAACCCAGGACCTGGCAGGACCAAGGAAATCTTTAAGGAAAAAAGCTCTGACCTCCCCTTTGCCAAAGTGATTATAGATGAAAACGTGCCTGGTGATAGGGCCGAATGTTCTTGAGAAGTAGTAAAGGTCAGCTTTTAACTGTTTTCTTGGCTGTCCTGGGGCTTAAGATTGATGGCAGCTGCTGCTGGAAGCGGGTGCTTTGAGGACCTCAGTGTTCTGCTGGAAGCCTCTGGTTGAGCCTTTTCACAGAGAAAGTTTAGGGTGGGTTTGGGTTGGCATCCTCTCCTATAAGTCAGGAGCTTGACCAAAATGAGAAAATAAACATTGTACAGTTTGGTCTTGGCCTCTGTCCTGACTAACATGACCTTGAACTACTGGAAGATGTATAGGGATCAGCAAGGAGCACGTGGGAAGTGGGTCTCCCTGGCCCAGAGTTGGCAGTGGTCTTACAGGCCCAGGGCTTGGGGTTCGGACCTGCAGGAGGTAAATGCACAGCAGTGCGTGAGGCTTTGGGGAGGCCCGAGGAGCAGGCTCTGGGCGGGTTGCTGGATGGCAGCGGGGAGAGCAGAGAGCTGAGGGGAAGAACAGCTGTGGCTCTGGAAGCCCAGCTCCGTGGTAACACACAGGCACATCTATCTCTTTGTAGACTGAGAGGAGGCTCCTGGAAAGGTCAAGTCCAACAAAGGGCAGACCCTGGTGGCAAAAGACCTTGCTCCTATGTGAACTCAGAGACTGGAAGACTGTTTGATATGAGATGAGGGCCAAATCGGGGTGGGGGGGGGCAGAAAGGGGGGGGGGACCTATGGGTGGGGGGTGGGGGGGGGGGGCCTGAGGACCTGAGGGAAGAGGTTGGGGAGAAAGTTGGAAGCAACTCTTGGATACATTGAACATAAGGTGGTAGGGGGAGTTGCCCTCAGCCTGCCATAGGGCCTGCTGGGGCCATGCCTTTCTGGTCCTGGAGGATTAGGACCTTGCGTGGCAGAGCATTTTGGAGCTGGGTGGAGAACACTTATCACCTCCTCAGATTAGAGCTGGGGAAACTGAGACCCAGAGAGAGGAGTGACCTCCTCCTTTTTTTTTTTTTTAATGTATTTATTTACTTACTTGAGAGAGAGAGCAAGCAAAAGAGAGAGAGCATGAGTAGGGGAGAGGGGCAGAGGGAGAGGGAGAAGCAGACTCCCCAGTGAACAGGGAGCCTGACACGGGGCTTGATCCCACGACCCTGGGACTGTGACTAAGCCGAAGGCAGAGCCATCCATGTGGTCCATTTTTTTTTTTTTTCTTTTTAAAATATTTTATTTATTTATTTGACAGAGATCACAAGTAGGGAGAGAGGCAGGGAGAGAGAGGGGAAAGCAGGCTCCCTGCTGAGCAGAGAGCCCTATGTGGTGCTTGATCCCAGGACCCTGGGATCATGACCTGAGCTGAAGGCAGAGGCTTTAACCCACTAAGCCACCCAGGTGCCCCTGCATTCTTTTTTAAATTTTTATTTTTTAAGTATTTTTTTAAAAAGATTTATTTATTTATTTATTTGATAGAGATCACAAGTAGGCAGAGAGGCAGAGAGAGAGAGGAGGAAGCAGGCTGTCCGCAGAGCAGAGAGCCCGATGCGGGGCTAGATCCCAGGACCCTGGGATCATGACCTGAGCCGAAGGCAGTGGCTTTAACCCGCTGAGCCACCCAGGTGCCCCTGCATTCTTTTTTTTATTTTTTATTTTATTTATTTATTTATTTATTTTTTAAGATTTTATTTATTTATTTGACAGGCAGAGATCACAAGTAGGCAAAGAGGCAGGCAGAGAGAGGGGAGGGAAGCAGACTCCCTGCTGTCCAGAGAGCCTGATGTGGGGCCCGATCCCAGGACCCCGAGATCATGACCTGAGCCGAAGGCAGAGGCTTAACCCACTGAGCCACCCAGGCGCCCCTGCATTCTTTTTTTTAAAGACTTCATTTATTTATGTGAGAGAGAGCATGAACAGGGGAGAGGGGCAAAGGGAGAGGGAGAAGCAGACTCCTTGCCGCTGAGCAGGGAGCCTGGTACAGAACTTGATCCCAGGGCCCTGGGATCACAACCTGCGCCGAAGAAGGCAGACACTTAACTGACTGAGCCACCCAGATGCCCTGAAGAATGACTTTAAAAAATTTTTTTTTTTTTTTTTTTAGGGGCGCCTGAGTGGCTCAGTGGGTTAAGTTCTGCCTTTGACTCAGGTTGTGATCTCAGGGTCCTGGGATCAAGCCCCGCATCGGGTTCTCTGCTCAGTGAAGGGCCTGCTTCCCCCTCTCTCGCTGCCTGCTGCTCTGCCTACTTGTGATCTCTCTCTCTCTCTCTGTCAAATAAATAAATAAACAAAAACCTTAAAATTTTTTTTTTAATTTTTAAGAGTTTTGTTTGAGATAGAGCGCATGCATGCACAAGAGAACAGGAGTGAGGTGTGGGGGCAGAGGGAGAGGGAGAAGCAGGCTTCCTGCTGAGCAGGGAGCCTGATGTGGGGCTTGATTCCAGGACCCTGGGATCATGACCAGGGCCAAAGGTAGACGCTTAAGGGACTGAGCTACCCAGGCACCCTTGAGGAGTGACCTTCTTAAGCCTAGGACCCACAGTTGCTGATCCTTGGGCTACTTTTCATGAAACCATTTGCTCTTGGCGGGGCTAGTCCACAACAGCATCCCCTCATTTGCAGGCCACAGTCCCATCTGTGGGAGGACTCAGGTACCCCAGGCAAGGACAAGATCATTGTCTCCAGAAAGCTGCCATTGGAATGAACAATGAACATGTGGCCACTTGGAGAGAAGGGGTAGCAGGTCACTCCTCTCTCCTAGAACAGAGGACTCCTGATAATTTCGTGTTTTAAAAAGTTAAAGGAATGGATGTCTAAGGGTAGAATTTCAGGCATTGGCCAGTATGTGAGTGTGTTCTTTCTCTGATGGCTTCGAGCTTCTGCCTGGTCCTGGGCTTCTGCATAGATAGTGACACAGACCCTGATGCTGATGGGATGTATCCTATCCATTCAAGCTTCACACTTGACATGGCCACATCTGTGCAGGCTGGGGATCAGAGTGACTTTGTCACATCTTAGAAGACAGAACAGGACACAGAACAGACATGTCACAGAGGCCTGGGAATCCTGCTGAGGGGCTTGACCCCTGAGGGGCAGCCTGGGCTTGTAGAGAATAGCAGAGGGTTTGGGAAGAGCCTCAGATGAACCTGCTGACGGTGATTTCCTTGCCATGGGCCCTGTGGCCTGCTCAGCATAAGTACTTACAGGAGACCAGACAGATCCGCACTCCCCCAGAGCGGCCCTTATCACCCAGAGCAACACCAGGGCTGCTGAGAGCAGGTACCTGGAACCGCGGCCCCAGGTCACATTCTTTTCATAAGTGGAATAACACAATGGCCTTTTTAACTTTCTTATTAATTGACTGTGTTGCAGAAAAAGCAGTCCATCTTCTCCCCACAGCCCCCCCACTTAGGGCCCTGTTTATGGTGCTGATGAGGCTGGCCTCTTGGTTGGGCTGATAGGAAGGGCAAAGCCCCACACCCCTTGCAAGCTCTCATGTGGGGGCTGAGGCTGGAGCTGCCTAGTATCCAGCACTCTGCTGTTTAGAGAAACTTCAAGCAGACTTATGGGCTCCCTTGGTTCCTGGTACAACTTGGGGAGTGATGTCAAATAGTCTTGGTAAAGAGCCCTGGAATTCCAGGGGCCCCTTTCTCCCAGCCTCCCTTAGACATTTACTAGCCAGGTGATGTGCTTTTTCTTGATAGGAGAAACATTGCCCCCCTAGAAAGGGGGCAATATGGCCCCAGTATTCCACAGCCAGATGTTGGGGCAGTCTTGGCAGGTAGAGCCCCCAGTGTCTGTGTAAGTTAGGGGAAGAAGACCATAAATTCAAATACGTCTGCATGGCCAGCACTGGAATCTTGGCATTGGGCAGGTGGTTCCCTCTAGATCAGCATCAGGGTCTGCATCACCAATGGCATTTGGGAGAAACAGTTTCAGTTTCAGGTCACCACTCTGGTCCGAAAGGTGCAGGACACTGGATGCTGTGGGGGTGGAAGATGAGGGGAAGATGGTGGGAATAGAGTGTGGGTGCTGGTTAGGAATGCCACCTCTGCCTGTGTGGAATCCTGTTTGACCCCCACCTTCCAGGTCGTGACAGTCCTTTCCCTCAGCTCTTCAGTCCTAGGGTTGTGACAGGTGCCCTGTTACCAGTGCTGGGCATAGCCCTGTCTCTTCTCGTTCCTCTCTAATCTGCCCACACTTTTGTAAATAGACCCTTTAATTAAAAACTCTCCTACACTGGGGCAGCTGGGTGGCTCAGTTGTTAAGTGTCTGCCTTTGGCTCAGGTCATGATCCCGGGGTCCTGGGATCGAGCCCCAAGTCAGCCTCCCTGCTCAGCAGGAAGCCTGCTTCTCCCTCTCCCACTCCCTCTACTTGTGTTTCCTCTCTCGCTTTCTCTCTCTGTATCAAATAAATAAATAAAATCTTAAAAAAAAATAAAACAAACAAAAAACTTTCCTACAGTCATCCTTATGTGAGAGTGCGTTTGTGCCCTGGTGGGATACTGACTGATGCAAAGAGCAACCAACAGATAAAAATGACCAGTGAGGGGCACCTGGGTGGCTCAGTGGGTTAAAGCCTCTGCCTTCAGCTCAGATCATGATCCCAGGGTCCTGGGATTGAGCCCCGCATCCGCTCTCTGCTCAGCGGGGAGCCTGCTTCCTTCTCTTTCTCTGCCTGCCTCTCTGCCTACTTGTGATCTCTGTCTGTCAAATAAATAAATACATAAAAATCTTAAAAAAAAAAAAAAAAAAGACCAGTGAAGCAGAACTACACACCCAGAGGCGTGAGTGCTACAGTGAGAGTTCAAGTGGCATGGGACAGGCAGGGAGGACTTCACAGAGGTCATGGGAGCTGAGACCTTGAAGGGTGGTGGAAACTGAGATGGCTCTGTGCGGCTCCTAGCATGGTGCGCAAAGAATCGGACAGGACCAAACAGGGATGCTTGATGATGCTTGGAATTCAGCAGTAGTTGCTAACCCCTTCCCAGCCTGGGTCCCAGTGGGCCAATTGGATTGTTCAGGTGAAGGCAGCACCTGTGCTGGGAGGTTCCCCCCAGGGAGCCCCTGTGCCCTTCTCACAGGCTGTCAGGTAATACAGGTGCGAGGGCACACATCTTAGCTCTCTGGTAGATTCTGGGTCACTCATCGTTGTACATCCCCTCCCAACAGTGCCTAGAACTACGCCCAGTGTAGAGAAATGTCCAAATAAATATTGATCGAAGAAGTTAATGCATGAACGAATGAATCTGATTCTGCCAGTGTTTGAATATCTAAAATGTTCCATGCTGAGAGGGGCTGGGGGCACAGTCAGAACCAAAGCAGAACCAAAGATAGTGGCCGTCTGGGTACAGGACTGGGAGGGTCAGAGAAAGCACGTCAGCGGAGATGGGGTTGGAAATGAGTCTCGACTTTGGAAAGTGGGAAAAGGGTGGAAGGTCTTGCTAGGCAGAGGTACAGCATGAGAAAAATGCCGAAAAGAGCATGGCTTTAAGGGAATGATAACAGGGGCTTGCTGAAGAGTAGGATGCTTTTGTAGACTGGTGAGAGTCAACACTGAAAGGTGGGTGAGGTCACATTAGGAAGGGCTTGAAGACTTAGGGAACCATGAAAGAATTTGGTGTAAGGGAATATCACCAGATCTGTTTTGGAGAGTTACCTCTGGTAGTAGGTGTATCAGGGGGTTTGGAGGTTTAGGGCCGTTTGTGGCCCTAACTGTGATCATGGTAATTTGTGGCCACTGTGGTAATCTGGGAAACAGATGACAAAACCTAAGTGAGGGTCATGGTGGTGGGAATGGTGAGGACAGGAGAGATGTGAGGTATGTTGAAAGTAGGACTGATTGCATCTTATGACCTCTTGTGGGAAGTGAGCACGGGCAAAGTCAGAGCTGATGCATGCCTGGCTGTTAACTGATGTGCCTTTTAAGGTAGATAGGCAACCCAGGAGAGGAGCCCATCTGGAGAAGGAAGTGATTACTTTCACATCAGTCAGACTAGGTTTAAGGTACTTGCAGGGTGTTCTTTGACCAGGAACTAGGTTAGGGATGGGGCTGTGGTTCTGGGCTCATCAGCAGACGGGCTGAGAGGTACAACCCAGTAGAGTGTAGAGTGAGGACCAGAGGGCCAAAGATGGAGCCTTGAATCCCCTAACGTTTAAGGAACAGCCATTGTAGAAACCAGAGAATGAAGATGACAGGAGAGCCAGGGGTCAGAGTGAGGAGAGCCCTGAAATGGGGTCACTGAGTCTTGGAGAAAAGCAAATGATGAGCCCAGAGTCAGTGCACAGGGAGCTTGCTTAGCATCCCCCACTGAAACTGGGTCATTTCTATGTAAAACCGTCATGGTGGTCAAAGAAATCATTGCTTCTCCCCCATGGAGTTCTGACATTGTGGGCAGTTGGGAGAGAAGTGTAAAATTGGGGGCTGGAGTTGAAAAGGAATTCAGAAGGTCCTAGGGGGGCCTTGGATGACAGCAGGTGTCATAATCACAAGACTATCTGATCCCAGGAGTGTGGGCCCTTGCTTGCTGAGGAAGTGGGCTCAGGGACCCTGGGCTGACACACTGGGGTAGCAGAATCCCTGGGTTCTGTCAGTGACGAGGGGCTTCAGAACCTTCACCTCGGCACCTCAGCTGTCTGGTGTGTCAGTAACTCCTGACTCCCTTGAGCTTTTTAGGAGGCTGAAAATACTCCACATTACAGTGAAAGAGCAGCTTATATCTTAGGGAAATCAACACCCATGTTCCTCCTTAACTCATAATTTATTAAGGATGAGCAATCTGGAGAATTCAGCTATACTGGCTCCATATTACAGATGGAGGAAGCCAAGTCTTGGAGCAGACAGAAATAGGACCTCAGGGGAACCTGGGTGTCTCAGTTCATTAAGCATCTGCTTTTGGCTTAGGTCGTGATCTCAGGGTCCTGGGATTGAGCCCTGGGTTGGCTCCCTGCTTGGCAGGGAGCCTGCTTTTCCCTCTACCTCTGCCGGCCGCTCCCCATGCTTGTGCTCTCTCTCTCTCTCTGTCAAATAAATAAAATCTTTAAAAAAAAGAAAAAGAAATAGGATCTCAGCCTTGCAGTGCTGCTCAGAGTGTTTCTCTGTTTCACCACTCTGTGGTGGTGGTGCTGTCTCTAAGCCCGTCTGTTTTCCAGGGGTGGAAAACCTAGAAAGCCTGGGCAGGTGTGCAGAAGACCCCGGGCAGTGTGTGTACCTTACAGGTCACTTTGAGAGGTCTTGATCTGAACCCTGAGCTCCATTGATTAGAGTCCCCCCCCCCTTTAAAGATTTCATTTATTTATTTGAGAGAGAGCACGAGCAGGGTGAGGGGCAGAGGGAGAAGCAGACTCTGCTGAGCATGAAGCCCAATGCGAAGCTCAATCCCAGGACCCTGAGATCATGACCCGAGCAGAAGATAGAAGCCCAACAGATTGAGCCACCTAGGCACTCCTAGAATCAACTTTTGATGACATTGTACAGGAAAGTTAACTTCACATAGGAAACACTCCCTGCCAACACCCATGAGTTTGTTCGCTCTTTCTTTCTCTCTCTCTCTCTCTTTCTCCCTTCCTTCCTCTTTCTTTCTTTCTCCTTCCTTTCTTCCTCCCTCCCTTCCTTCTTTCTCTCTCTCTTTTGTTCTTTAGATTTATTTATTTATATGAGAGAGAGAGAGAGAACATGAGCGGCAGGGAGAGAAAATATTTTTTTTTTTTTAAGATTTTATTTATTTATTTGACAGGCAGAGATCACAAGTAGGCAGAGAGGCAGGCAGAGAGAGAGAGAGAGGGAAGCAGGCTCCCTGCTCAGCAGAGAGCCCGATTCAGGGCTCGATCCCAGGCCCCTGGGGATCATGACCTGAGCCGAAGGCAGAGGCTTAACCGACTGAGCCACCCAGGGGCCCCTGGGAGAGAAAATCTTAAGCAGACTCCATGCTGAGTGTGGAGCCAGATTTGGGGTTCAGTTTCATGACCCTGAGATCATGACCTGAGTCAAAACCAGGAGCTGGATGCACTTAACCAACTGCGTCATCCAGGCGCCCCATCCATGAGTTCTTTCTTTCTTTCTTTTTTAAAAAATATTTTATTTATTTATTTGACACAGAGAGAGAGACCACAAGTAGGCAGAGAGGCAGACAGAAGGAGAAGGGGGAAGCAGGCTCCCCACTGAACAGAGCCTGATGCGGGACTCCATCCTGGGACCCTGAGACCATGACCTGAGCCAAAGGCAGAGGCTTAACCTTCTGAGACACCAAGGCATCCCCCAGCCATGACTTATTTCTAAAGTGAAAATCAACCCACGTCATCCCCTGCTTGCAATCCTCCAGTTGCTTCTTACTGCCCGTATAAAATCCAAGTTGTGCAGCAAGTCCTGTGAGGCCCCTGCTGCCCCAGCCCTGCCCTTTGCCCCCATCTCTTATCTCTTTTGTCCCCTTTCCCTCTATGCTAGCCACTCTGGCCATCTCCTTTTCAACCTTGGAGCTTATTTCTGGGTCCAAGTTTTTGTGTGAACTGTATCCTCTGGTTTGGAATACCCTTCCCCAGGTCCATCTGTGGGGCCTAAGATGTCCCTTCCTCAGAGAGCTCTTCCCTAACATGTCCCACTAAAGCCAGACATTCTTTCCCCTGATGCTTACTTATTTTCCTTTCTATTCACAGTTATTCACTTATTTGTTCTTATCACTGCCCATGCTTCTCTTGGATATTTATTTATGTACCCATTATCTGGCTCACCTCACTAGAATGCAAATGCCACGAGGAAAGGGACTGTCTTATTTACTCATCATTATACCCTAGTGCTCAGCGCAGAGACTGAAAAGGTGCTCAGCAAAGACATGCATGCCTGGAATGGAGCTGAGAGCCAGGAGCTTGTCATCTAGGACAGGACTGCACCTGTTCGTGGTTGCCAAGGGCACAAGCAGGGGCGTGTGGCTGACTCCATAAAAACTTCTGGCCCCAGGGAGGTCGGGCGCTTGAAAGCACAAATTTTGTCCTCAGGTAGATGTGAGTTCAGATCTCAGTTCTGCCCCTTGGGAGAGTTTCTTTCTTTTTTTTTTTTTTAAAGGATTTTTTTTTTTAAAGATTTTATTTATTTATTTGACAGACAGAGATCACAAGTAGGTAGAGAGGCAGGCGGAGAGAGAGGAGGAAGCAGGCTCCCTGCTGAGCAGAGAGCCTGACATGGGGCTCGATCCCAGGACCCTGGGATCATGACCTGAGCTGAAGGCAGAGGCTTTAACCCACTGAGCCACCCAGGCGCCCCGGTAATTCTATTTTTAGATTTGTGAGGAGCCACCATACTGTCTTCTGTAGTGGCCGCACCATGTCTCATTCCTATCAACAGTGCCGGGAGGTTCCCTTTCCTCCCAATCCTCAACTTCTCTTCTCTTTTCCTGAGAGTAGCCGTCTTAAAGGGTGTGAGGTGGTATCTCCTTGTGGCTTTGATTGGCATTCGTGATGATTTTTTTCCTGGTTTTTATTTTTAAAAATATTTTATTTGTTTATTTGACAGAGAGAGACACAGCAAGCGAGGGAACATGAGCAGGGAGAGTGAGAGAGGGAGAAGCAGGCTTCCTGCTGAGCCATAAGCTGGATGCGTGGCTCCATCCCAGGACCCTGGGATCATGACCTGAGCCAAAGGCAGACGCCTGAAGACTGAGCCACCCAGGCACCCTGCTTTTCCTTGTTTTTAAAGTGTGTATGACAGCAATCTTACAAGGTGGTTAGGAGGCTTAAAGGAGAAAAATTATGAAAAATCCTTGTACAAGTACTTAGGAAAATCAATTCTATCCCCCCCCTTTTTTTTAAAGAGGGAGAGAGAGAATTTTAGGGAGGTTCTGTCCTCAATGCAGAGCCTGACACAGGGCTGGATCCCATGACCCTGAGATCATGACCTGAGCTGAAATCAAGTCAGATACTCAGCTGACTGAGCCACCCAGATGCCCCGATTTTTTTCTAATTTATCTTAGAGAGTCAGTCCAGAGCCCAGGTTCTCAGGAGGCACGTATGAAGCACTGTGTGTGGTACTAGGTCTGTCTGTTGGATGCTGGTCTCCCTGGAAATTCATTTAATCAGTCCTATTCCCTGTAGCCTAGGTGGCTGAGAGCCTCTTAGTGAGGCAAGAAACTTGTTTGGGAGGGGGTGGGGTGCTGCAGAGAGATAGGCCTAGGGTGTCCCAGAGTTCTCATTGCTTCATGAGCACTGGGTTATTACCTGTCTCCTGCCTCAGTTTCTCCCTTTGTCACAAAAGAGGCATCCTGGGAAGAGGCAAGTCACAGTAATGACTAAATAATAGTTCTGAAACCTGTTTTAAAAGCCTCAGTTCTGTGCATGGGACTCACCATGGCATGGGGGGTGAAGCTTTGGCTCTTGCTTCTCACAGGTTTACTGCCTGCCCTGGGGATAGACTCTGATTGTCAGAACCCACAACTAGCCCTAAAAGCCTCTTTGAAGTGAAGCAACCACTTTTAAGTGCAGTCAAGATAACCTAGACTCCCTGCCCCCAACCCAGGAATGCCTCCTGCCCCCACCCAGTGGCCATCCCTGGGAGGGGTTCTTTCCAGCACTCTGGAATCATCTGTTTCCGTGTGTGATGGTTGTGCTGTTTTGTTTTGTGTTTCTCTTTTGTGAAAATGAGACATAAATATGTTCCTAGTAGGAGAATGCTAAGCAGGACTACAGAACAGCTCCATGGATTGGTAAGGAGAGGCTAGGAAAGAAAAGGAAAGAGGGAGGTTTGGCAACCTCAGAGCTGAAGCTCAAGAATCTATCATAGGACATGATGTATGGGGTCAGTTTTTCCTTAAGGCTGGGGGGATCTGAGGCTAGAAAGGCAGGAAGGAAAGGTATGGAAACATGTTGGTCTTTGAGAAGGTAGGGGTTAGGGAGCAGGTGTGAAGGAGCTTGGTTGTGACCCTGTCAGTTTAGCACTTGTATTGCCTGATGGTGGGCAGGATGCTCTTTATGCTCTGAGCCTTAACTAGTTGGGGAAGCCATACTGATGGGGTTACCGTGTCAAGCCCTGGGCTGCCCCAGCTGACTGTTCAAGCGCAAGGCGGGGAGTGAGGGACCTCAGGGGCAGACATGGCTTTCAGTTCCTCCTCTGCCCACTTTGACTATGTGACTATTTGTCAAGGTGTTGGAACCTTTGTCTCCGTTTCAGTGAGATGGAGTAGTCACACCCACCTTTTAGGGGTGTCAAGAGAGGACTAAATAAGTTAAGCTGTATAAAGTGTCTGCCATATATTTTAAGTTCTGGAGGCATTTTCTTCTTAAGTAGTAGGACCAGTGCTGTTGGTGATGGTGCTTGGCCTCCATCTCTAGCCCCTGGCTATAATAGGCTTGCCTCTTCAAGTTCATGCATGGGAACTTTGCCCAAGGGGTCATAGATGCCCTCACCACTTGTCTTATTGATGTGTCCACCCTGCTGCCACCTTGCCAGCGTACTTGCTATCCCGAAGGCCAAGTGGTGATGTTCTCATTCAAGGATAGGAGCTTCAGGCGGGCACGGGTAGAAAGTGTGCAGTCATCATCTGTGCACCAGCCCTAACCCTAACCCATGCTGGTGCCACCTGGCCCCCAAGTCTGATGCTCCCTTGGTAGAAGCTGCAGCTGTGGGAGCTCTGGAACTGCAAGTGTGTTGGGGAGCCCTGGCTGTGTGCCCCAGGCCTGTGCTAGGTGGGGAACCGGGCGTCCCGGCAATCATCCAGCACTGAGCCAGTACCTACAGTTTGGGGGCTGGACTGTGGGTGGCAGGTTGATGCCAGGGAAGGATGGACTTGTTCAGTTGATGCTTAAAATGGCCTTCAACCCATGTAAGAGACCGTTACATCATAAATCCTCCCAAGCAGCTCATAAGCAAACTCCTTCCACCTTCTCCACGGTGCTCTTTGTGACGGACGGCCTTTGAAGCTGTTCGTAGAAACCTGGAATCAGCTAGGTGAAGCTGGGGTGCATGAAGGGATGCTGAGGTTTCACATCTAGTGCTTTCTCAGGCCCCCAAGAGATTCTTTTGTTTTTATTTTTATTTATTTTTAATTGTAAATAGTAACCTAAACTTCACCATTTCTAAAAATTTATTTATTCGTTTAAAATAATCTCTACAGCTCGAACTCACGACCCCTGGTCAAGGATTGCTTGGTCTTGCGACTGAGCCAGCCAGGAATCCCTAAACTTTTTATATTTTAACCATTTTTTCAGAGGTGGGGGAGGGGCAGAGGGAGAGAATCCCAAGCAGGCACCAGGCCCAGCACAGAGCCTGATGTGAGGTGTGATTTCACAACCCTGAGATCATGACCTGAGCTAGAATCAAGAGTCAGATGCTCAACCAACTGAGCGGCCCAGGTGCCCCTATTTTAACCATTTTCAAGTGTCCAGTAGTGTCAAGTGTATCCACATCATTGTGCAACAAATCTCCAGAACTTTTTCATCTCGTAGAACTACAATCTGTCCCTATTTCCATCTCTTACAGGCCCTGGCAATGACCATTCTACTTTTTGTCTTATGAATTGGACTACTCTAGGGAGGGACCTCTTCTTGTAAGTGAAATCGTACAGTATTTGTCTTTTTGTGACTTAGCAGAATGTCTTCAAAATTCATCCATATAGTTGTGCATGACTGGATGGCATTATTTATTTATTTAATATTTTATTTATTTATTTGACAGAGAGAGAGATCACAAGTAAGAAGAGAGGCAGGCTCCCCACCGAGCAGAGAGCTTGATGCAGGGCTCGATCCCAGGCCCCTGGGATCAAGACCTGAGCCGAAGGCGGAGGCTTAACCCACTGAGCCACCCAGGTGCCCCCCGCCCTCTTTACTCTTAAGACCCTTGTTTTGCCAGAGCAGCCCTCAAAGAATTCAGCTATAATCCTGTACTGCTTTGATAAGCATTTAAAAAAATGAAAACCATAGAAAAACAACAAACAATGGATTTTGTAGCTGAAAAAAGTTTGGAAACTTCAGCTTTATCTCATTTGGTCATTGTACTGCTGTGTGAGATTTGCGTGGTCCCCATTTTTCAGAGGAGGATACAGAAGGGTTCAGATCTAGAGGAGTGGGAGGATGAAGGCAAGAGGAGGCTGGGAAGGTGACCTGTGGTTGTGGGGCTCAGCCAGGAGTAGGGTGAATGCCCACCTGAGAGCGAGTGCCCTTATGTTTTGTGCCCTAGGCCCTGGCTGGAGGCTGAGCCTCCTGGGAGAGGCCTCCCCACGGCCAGGAGCAGTGGTCCATAGTCCTAGGGTCTGAGCCACCCTGAGATGGGCTCACCTGCAAGGGACACTGGGCTGGAAGTTGGGGAGTCTTCTGGGAGCTGGGCTCCCGGTAAGCAGGGTTTGGCCTGAGAGCAGCATAACCCCAGGACCTGCACAGTGCCTGAGTTACAGGCACATTCTCTGCCTGTCCCTTTTGTCTGGTGCTTGGTCCTGATGACTGCTTCTCAGTGTCCCCGAGAGGAGCCACCTGAAGGTGCTATGGATGTAGATGAAGAAACCCACAGCCACGCAGGGCTTATGCGGATGCCTCATGCCTCCAGAAGGAGAAGTGGGCCACTCTGTTGCATTTAAGACATCTTCAGGTTAGGAATTGTGGGTGGAGGTCTCAGGCCCACAGAACCATCTTCTTGGCTGCCTGCTGTGCGGCCAGGGCACCAGGAAACCTCTGTTCCCTGGGGCTGCTGCTGAGTCATAAACACATGGGACACATTTCAACAGAAATGCCCATCTGTTAAGTTTCAGGTGACTTTCTCAGTCTCTTTCACTTATACCCATGACAGCTTTGGACATGAGCACCTCTTTCCAAGGGCATTTCTGGAGAAGCAGGCCTGACCTCTCTTTGTCTCTCTCAGTCAAGCCGCCTCTTCCATGAGTGACTGGGTCCTGGGGGCAGAGACCCTCAATCTTCTCACCCTTCCCACCCATCACACTGGGAGAGTGCAGTCATCCATGTGTCAGGAGAGGGGGACAGTGAGTGAGAATGTGCAGGTAAGCTGTGTGGAGGGACAGGTACTGAGGTGTTTGGGGGCTGCAGAGGCAAAGGGACATCCTGGGAGTCTGAGGAGTAGGCCTCCGTCCTGTCCACGGTGAGCAGGCAAGGAACTCAACCTCTCAAGACTGTTCCCTTGTTTATAAAGCAGCAGTAATAATATTTGCCTCTTCGGCTTATTGAGACAATCAAAAGAGAAGCCGGTGAGAAAACACTTGACAAAGCAGAAAATGTTCTGCTGGTGGGAGGCTTTATTTTTACCTCTGAGGAATGGATGGTGGAGGAAAGAAAAATGTTGATATCTGGGGAGAGGATGGTGGGAGAGAAAGGCATAGGATAGGAGTATTAGGGAAAAGATGATGAGGAGAAGTTTGGAATTTGTAGACACTGAGGAGAAAAGGGGAGGGGAAGAGGTAGATAAGCTGGAAGAAGGAGATGCTAGCATCCACCAAAATGGTGTGAGAGATGGTATGTGTAGTGTGTGTGTGGTATGTTCGTGGTGCGTGTGGTGTGTGTGTGTGGTTTATGTGTGGGCTATATGGTGGGTGTGTGTGTGTGAGTCCCTGTTAGTCCCCCCCCCCCCCCCCGTTAGAGCTTCCTCTCTGCCTCAGGCTTCCCTTCGGGACTCTCTGAGGGCTGTGGTCAGGTCAGTTAGCCTGGGCCTGCCACCTGGTGGCAGAGAGTGGCAGGGTGCCTGGAGTCTCACCAAGGCTGTGCTTTGGACACATCACATCCTCTTCCAGAGTCTGTTGCTGTCCTCCGCTCCTATTTTCTTTTTGTTTCTGCTCCCCCTGGCCTCTTTTCTACACCCTCTGATTCTTCTACCTCTATTCCCAAGGATGGTGCGTTTCTTCCTGGGTTCCCCCAAACTTCTTAAACATAAATGGGGGTGACAAGTCCAAAGCCGCCTGCCTCCCAGCGCAGCTGTGAGGGTAAAAATGGATGATGGGTGGGGGGGCATGAAAGGATTTTGTAGCTCTCAGGGCCTTGTGAATGTCGGTTACCAGTGGGACCACAGGGTGCTGTCGTTCCTAATCAGGGGGCCATTTGTGGAACAGTTCCTTTAGGACCCCAGAGGAATTAGGACTTCAGGCAGTGACTGGGTGATGGGGGGACAAGTGGAGGATATCACTGGGTTCAGGCATTTCTACTCCACACCATTCCCAGCTGCTAAGAAGCATTCTTAAAACAAAGAAATTATTGCAGACTAACAAAATTACATTGTGCAGGTTTCCAAAACAATTAAACACTGTGACTGATGGCAGGTGTGCTGCACAGGTGTTGTTCTGCTTTTAACTACTGATCCCGGCTCCCTTTAGGAGCTGGCCCTGGACCTTTAAGACACAGCCAGCTGAATGGGTTGGTGTCTTTGGTCTGCTCCTGTGATGATTCATTCACTCATTTGTTTCTGAGGCAACTAGTATTTACTAACTGCTCAGCACACACCTGGCACTGTGCTAGACACAGGGGTCAAAAAGATGAATAAAACACACACCTCTCAGGGGCGCCTAGGTGGCTAGTGGGTTATGGGATTGAGCCCCACGTCGGGGGGGGGGGGGCCCCTGCTCAGCAGGGAGTCTGCTTCTCCCTCTGCCTTTGCTCTCTCTCCCCCAGCTTGTGTGAGCATGCTCTCTCAAATAAATAAAATCTTAAAAACAAAACAAAACAAAACACACACCTCTTGAGGGTCTTGACTACGGGCGAGGAAGCTTCTTTAGGATAAATGCTCCCCTGAGGCTGTTACCTGGGGCTCCCACCTGTACTGATGCTGTGATCCCTGAAGGGGTCTGGTGTGTGTGGGGTAGCATTCAAGATGTGGTAGGTTTAGTGGTGCACAAGCATGGGTCCCATCAGACTCATCTGTGTAAAAACTCATATCCTGATGCTCAGAGATCTTAGTATGTTAGGTCTGGGGTTGGACTCAGGAGGCAGATTTCTTTTTTTTTTTTTTTTTAAAGATTTTATTTATTTATTTGATAGACAGAGATCACAAGTAGGCAGAGAGGCAGAGAGAGAGAGGAGGAAGCAGGCTGTCCGCAAAGTGGAGAGCCCGATGCGGGGCTCGATCCCACGACCCTGGGATCATGACCCGAGCCGAAGGCAGCGGCTTTAACCCACTGAGCCACCCAGGCGCCCCAAGGAGGCAGATTTCTATAAAGCTACTGGAAAGCCAGGTTTATGACTCCTTCTCTAGTCTGTGGCTGGGATAGGCCAGTGGAGACAAGTCAGTGGACTTCAAGGTGGCTGGCTTGTGGCCTAATGGAAGAGGGTGGCTCAAAACAGCCTGCGACCTGCACCTTGCTGGAGTAGGACACACAGAGCTGGGTCTGCGCCCTGTGTTCTCTGGCCTGATAGAGCTCTGTGGACTGCCTGGCCTGGCTTGAGTGAAGTGTGGAAAAGCGGTTTATTCACCTTCTTGGCCAAACATCACCAGAAAGATTCCCTTCAGGAAAGAAAGCAGCTCTGTATCTATGGCAACATTTCCAAAAGTATGTTCTGGAAACACGAATTCAAAGTAATTTATAAATATTAATGCATAAATATTAATTACAAATGTTAAGAGAAAGAGAGAAGAAGAGATATTGACTCATGATCAACTCAAATTAAGGTAACGCTGCTGTAAAAATAATTTTTTTTTTTTTTAAAGTAGCTACTCAGATTTTGATAAGATGACTTTCCAGGTGGAGTGGTGTTGCATTCAGCATTTCCCAAATGTATTTGGCCATGGAGCTCTTTTTTGAACCATCTCTTCTTTTCGCACTAGGGTTCTGGGGAGCATTAGTTTGGAAGAAACTTTTTTTATTTTTTTAAGATTTTATTTATTTGTCAGGGGTGGGGGAGAAAGACAGAGAGCGAATACAAGCAGGGGGAGTGGCATGCAGAGGGAGAAGCAGGCTCCCTACTGATCAAGGAGCCCGATGTGGGACTTCATCCCAGGACTCTGGGATCAGGACCCGAGCGGAAGGCAGATGCTTTACCAACTGAGCCACCCAGGTGTCTCTGGAAGAAATTTCTTTTCAGTTTCTCCATTTTTCCTCTCCACCTACATCCAACACAAAGAGAACAAATTGGTGAGACCTCAAACCAGGCTGACACTTTTTTAAGGTTTTTAAAATTTTATTTGAGAAAGAGAGAGAGAGAGAGATTACAGTCGGGGAGCGGCAGGCAGAGGGAGAGGGAGAAACACGCTCCCCCTGAGCAGGGAGCCCGACTTAGGGCTCTATCCCAGGACCCCAGGATCATGACCTGAGCCAAAGGCAGACGCTTAACTGACTGAGCCAACCAGGAGCCCCTAGGCTGGCACTCTTAACTAGAGTGATACCACCCCTGAGATCAAGTCCCACACCGGGCTCTCTGCTGAGCAGGGAGCCTGCTTCCCCCCTCTCTCTACCTGCCTCTCTGCCTGCTTGTGATCTCTCTATCAAATAAATAAAATCTTTAAAAAAAAAAAACCACAACAAAAAACAGAGGCTAAAGGCCATTACCTTTAGGTCTGAAACTATGCTCTCCCTAGTGAGATTGCCTCAGAGCTGGTTAATCATTTTGGGCTTTTCTGCCTTTTCGCTGTAGATGGAAGCATAAAGCTACATGAAGCTTGGTGCAGCCAGATCTAAGGAAAAGTAATGAGAAAATACTATTTTAAAGCTTGTAAGAAGGTACACAAAGAAGCAGTTTCACCTGGGAAGAGGGGGATCCCAGCAACTCAGAGCTGGCCATCAGGGGTAGCTGTAGGACTGCCTGCTGGGCACACCACTGTGCCCCTGGTTAGCAGAGTCCTGGCCCCGGGGGGTGTAGCTCCTTCATCTTGCAGGCCCTGTCTGCTGGATGTCCAAGGCTGGGACAGACACTGAGGTGGGTGAGGCAGGACGCAGGAAATGTCCACTACACCTAAAAATAGTGTGGGAGGGTACAGGAAACAGAAACTTTGGGCCAGCATGGAAATGCTTTCTGAATTATCAGGAAATCAGGATTAAGAGCTGTGGGGGCAGACACCACCCTGTGGCAAATCTGCAGTTCCCTGTGAGCCCTCTCCATGGAAGGAAATGGAGGAAGCCAGACTTGGGCTCGGGTGGGGAACAGGGACAGACTGGGAATGCATTAGGTTCAGTCCTTTGCTGCCTTAGTAACACAGTATATCTGTACCACCTTGATCATTAATTGCATGGAGGGGCAGGTCTTTACTAGGGTGGCCAGCAGTCTTCTTGTTCCCAGACTAAAGGGATCCTTGGGATATGGAAATTTGAGTTTTAAAACCAGGGAAATAAGGGCACCTGGGTGGCTTGGTGGGTTAAGCCTCCGCTTTCGGCTCAGGTCATGATCTCAGGGTCCTGGGATTGAGCCCCATGTTGGGCTCCCTGCTTCTCTCTCTCCCTCTGCTTGCCCCCCCATCCCTCTTTATTTCAAATAAATATTAAAAATTTTAAAAAGATTTTATTTATTTATTTGATAGGCAGAGATCACAAGTAGGCAGAGAGGCAGGCAGAGAGAGAGAGAGAGAGGAGGAAGCAGGCTCCCTGCTGAGCAGAGAGCCGGATGCTCAGGGCTCCATCCGAGGACCTTGGGAACATGACCTGAGCCAAAGACAGAGACTTTAACCCACTGAGCCACCCAGGCACCCCTAAATATTAAAATAAAAAAAAAAAGATTTTATCTGTTTATTTGACATAGAGACAGCAAGAGAGGGATCACAAGCAGGAGGAGTGGGAGAGGGAGAAGCATGCTTCCACAGAGCAGGGCGCCTGATGCGGGGCTCGATCCCTCGACCTTGAGATCATGTCCGGAGCTGAAGGCAGCCACCCAATGACTAAGCCACCCAGGTGGCCCTCAAATAAATAAGATCTTAAAAAAAAAAATTCCCAGGACCTAGACTGTAATCAGACCAATTAGACTCTCAGCGTGGAACCCAGGCATCTGAATTTTATTTATTTTATTTTATTATGTTATGTTATGTTATCAATCTTATTTACTTACTTGCGAAAGAGAGCCAGTGCGCATGAGCAGGTGGGAGGAGCAGAGGGAGAAGCGGACTCCCACTGAATAGCGAACCTGATGCGGGCTCCGTTCCAGGACCGTGGGATCATGACCTGACCTGAAGACAGGCGTTTAACCGACTGAGCCACCCAGGTACCCCCAGGCATTTGCATTTTTATTTTTAAAATTTTTTTAAAATTTATTTGAGAGAGAGAGAGAGAGCGAGAGAGCACTTGAGAGAGAGCAAAGCAGTGGGAGAGAGAAGTAGGGGGAGGGAGAAGCATGCTCCCTGCTCGCTGATACTGGGCTTGATCTTAGGAACTCAGGATCAGACGCCTACAGACCTGAGCCACCCAGGTGCCCCCAGGCATCTGCGTTTAAAAAAGAAGAAAACTCTCTAGGTGGGTGATTTCTGTGTGCAGCTAAAGCTGAGAATCATGGCTTTACTGTGGATTAAGTATCATCTGGGGCCTGTTTTCCACGCTTCCCCCGGCCACAGATTCTCAGTACATGATCTGCAGTGGAAGCTGGGGATGTTTCTCTTAAGGCTAAGTCAACAGAGATACCATGCAAGGGTTGCGCAGGGCACGCTTCAAGAAAGAAACACTGGTCTCTTGTTTTGTTAGCTTTGAACAGAAGTGGATGTTCTGATCAATTAAAACATTTATTCAGGGTGCCTGGGTGGCTCAGTGGGTTAAGCCTCTGCTTTTGGCTCAGGTCATGATCTCAGGGTCCTGGGATCCAGGCCCGCATTGGGCTCTCTGGTCAGCAGGGAGCCTGCTTCCCCCTCTCTCTCTGCCTACTTCTCTGCCTACTTGTGATCTCTCTCTGTCAAATAAATAAATAAAATCTTAAAAAAAATTAAATACCCCCCCCACCATTTATTCAACACCTACACACTGAAGGACTATAGGGGTTCCAAAGGTGACTCAATCAAGGTCCTACTTCTAAAGGCAGTTAACTTCTAATGAGCAAGACAGACACTTTAGGGCAGCTGGTGACAAGTCATCCCTGTAGAAAAAAAATCTAGGATTGAACCAATGAACAGCATTGGGTTGAGCACCAGAATTCCTGGGCTGTTATCACAACCTTATATTAATGAGCTATGTGTGCAACCCTTGGAAAATGGTCCTTGTTTGCTCGTCCTCATCTTCTTTAGCCGTAGATTGCAAGGTTTGGACAGCCTGATTTCTAAGGCCCTGCTTCGTCTGAAGCTGACTGTGAACCTGGCCAGCACGTCTTGTTTGGAGAGCAGAGTATGTAGGGCTCTGGACAAGCATGGGGATGCTATGGGCAACCTCCTTGTATTCCGTGAGTATGTAAAAGCACTCTTTGCTAAAAAGAAAATGGGTGCCTGGCTGTAGAACATGTGACTCTTGATCTCAGGGTCAAGCCCCACATGGGGTGCAGAGCTCCCTTATTTAAAAAAAAAAAAAAGAGAGAACACATTTGCCTGGGGAGAAGAGAGTTAAAGTCATAGGGTCCCACGTGGAGGTCCCCATAGGGACCTGGGTGCACCTGAGTTGACTATAGCATTTGTTGCAGATGGAGAAGGAGAGACCAGAGCCTTCCAGCGGGTGTTCTAGCTTGCTAAGGCTGCCATAACAAAGTACCACACACTGGCTGGCTTACACAACAGAGATTTCTTTGGATATCAAGGTGTGGGACCATGCTCCTTCAGAAGGCACTAGGGAAGGATCTGTTCCAGGCCTTTCTCCTAGCTTCTGGTAATTGCTTGGTTTGTGGAAGCCTTAATGCCAGTCTTCACATGGAGTTCTCCTGGTGTTCAAATTTCTCCTTTTTATAAGGTTATCAATCATGTTGGATTGGGGACCCAGCTTACTCTTCAGTACACGTTAACTAATTAGATCTGCAAGGACCTTACTTCCAAATAGCTCACATTCTGAGGTATTAGAAGTTAGGACTTCCACACAGGAAACTGGGGGGGGGGGGGGCACAATTCAACCCACAACAGTGGGGATGCACTAACAATAGAAGTTAAACAAATTCAATTACTGGAGAAGGCTCGGAAGTTCAAAATGATATTGCTTGCAAACCTACAATTTATTACAGCATAGCAACATCATCAAAACTGAGATACCATCACGGCCGGGGGGCTACTCACAGCAAGGGGCCTTGAGAGGGCAAATCTCAGCTTCTATTGCCTCCCTCCGTTAAGGTCCGTAGCAGGGCTCTTGCAGATCAGGAACTACCAGTGGGTACATGGAACACTTCAGAGCCCCCATCTTGGCCCGGGTTTCTTATAAGTTGTCATGCAAGCATATCCTCATTATATAACCACCTCCAAATGGCAGAGCCTCTGGGTGGGTGGTGGTGCTCATCTCGACCAGGTGCAAATCATCAATCTCATTGCTACCAAAGCACAATTCACACAAGCTCGTACAAACCACTCCAGACTCCTCGGGGGCATTGTTATAGAGCACCACTATTAATCAGTGTGCTCATGCTTCAACCGGGGTCAGTCCCAGGTGAATCCCAGACCTGCTGGAATTTACCCTTAGCCTGGGGGGTGGAAGGAGATCACACAAGTGACCCTCTTCACTAGGTACTGAGTTCCGCCTTACATATTTCAGTATGTGTGAAATTCACGTGGACCTTAAGAAGAAGACTCTGAGGCTGTTAGAGAGATCAGGCCTTTCTGTTCCCTTTGTCACTGGCCTTGGTTTGGGGGCTGGTGGTTTAAATTTTTTATTTTTATTTAGTTTTAGTAATCTCTACACCCAACATGGGGCTTGAACTCTTGACTCCTCCAACTGAGCCAGTCAGGTACCCCTGGGGGCTGGTGGTTTAAATCTAACTTTCATGTGCATGCCTTTTAGGTCGTCTGTAGCTCTAGCTACTAGGGTCCCCTCTTCCTTCTTGCTGCTTTCCTGAACTACGGCCCAGGCATTTTTGGTCCAAGATGCCCTCAGCATATGGTATGTGGGACAGAAGCTTCCATGCCTGCCCTCTGGGACTATGGCTGACAGTTCCTTGCTGTCACAGGGAAGTGGGCATGAAGAGAAGCCCACTGATGTGAGCCTGGTGGCCTGAGCAGGGGTGGATGGGTTATTGCCCATGCTCATTAGCTTTGGGAGGGCCATCCAAAACTGAGGGTATGGAGAGCCTGGGCAGCTCTTGGGAGCAGGAACAAGAATGAGTTGGAGTTGTGCTTCAGGTGGCTGATGGTCTGTAGGAAGCAGCATGCTAAGAGCCACTGTAGGCTTAGATAGGCAGTAAGAGCACCAAATCCCAGGTCTAGGGGAAACCGAGAGTCCACCTGGTTTCTATAGCCATTTCTTCTACGTGGAGGTAGAGCAAAAACCAGAATTGGGAGTGAAGCTTGCAGAGTGAGGTAAATACTGGAACAAGTAGAGTGAGACAGCTGGTAAGGATGATGGGTGTTGAGTCTCCAGAGGCTCTCCATAATCTCCAGCCCACCAGGAACAACCCAGACCTTGGGACCTGGCTGAATCTGCAGAGATAGCAAGGGTTAGGGTTAGGGTTAGCCCTGAGACAAAGGGTAGAGAAGAGTGAGGCCTCAGTGGGGTTTTCTGGCAGTGCTGAAGCAGTGTTAGAGGTGGAAGATTCGAGGAGCCAGAGTGAGGAGAGGAGGATTCTTGCTTCTTCTGGGAAACTTGCAGCCCCGGCTGAGGGGTCTGCCTGATCTCTTCCTGGGTCCCCAGCTCCACCCACCCATGTTTTCTCTGCCTCTACTTCTTGGTGTCTGTAGCTTAGTCTTATTTTATAAAATCGGCCCCTGTTCACCTCCACTCCTAACCCGGGCAGACACAAACCATGGTGTTTATGAATTTGTTTTGTGTTCAGGAAGATCAAAGTAAAAAAAGGGCATTAAAAAGGGACTGGAAAAGTACATAGGTTTAGGCAGTCCCTGCGTAATTTTGCATCTCCCTCAGTGGGGTGAGTGATTGTCCGTGAAGTGTTTGTGTAGATGGTGTAATAGTTTTGGACAAGTAGCTTTGTGGTAGGTAAAGATGATTGTTTATGTGTTCTATGCCTGCTTTATAGTTCAGGGGTCTCTTGAGTAATCAGTATGCTCATTTGCCTGTTTTATGTGACTTAAGAGTAAAATTTTACAATTTTAAACAGTTGTAGAGGCTTGAGTTCTAGAAGCTTTGCATTTGGTGAGCTTTTCATTATGTGTATGATTCTCTTGAAGCTGGGACCTTACTTAGTTTTAAGGGGACATTGGAAAGGCCGCTGAGATAGGCAGGACCCTATTAGCCATGTGACCTTGAGCAAAGCACTTCTCTAAGCCTCAATTTCTTCCATCTGTGCAATGAAGAGAATGCATTGTCTACTTTCTAGGACTAATGGCAACAGTGTATGTGAAAGTCTTTTTTGAACTACAAACATCTATGCAACTGCTTGATATTATTCCTGCTGTTATTATTCAATATAACATTGTTTCCATGGGAAAGCACAACTTGCTTTATGACAATTGGATTTACAATGTCGTTTCCAGGAATGCATTTATCTCGAAGCAGTCTTTGGCCAAAAGCAACATAACCTGACCCGAGGATAAAATGCACTGTGGCAAAAGACAGGAACTGCCCAGGCAGATTTTGAAATAAAAAGAAAAGAAAACGAAAACTTTCCCCAGCTATGATGCTCATCTTGCTTCACCTTGCCCTCCTGCAGAGAAGTCCTTATTAGGGTTCTCCAGTGAAACAGAAAAAACAGGATGCCCGTGTGTGTGTGTGTGTGTGTGTGTGTGTGTGTGTGTGTGTGTGTTTATCTATTTATTTTAAGGAATTGGCTCATGCAACTGTGGAGGTTTGGGAAGTTCAAAATCTTCAGGGTAGGCCAGTGGGCTGGAGACCCATGGAAGGGCTGATTTTGCAGGTCAAGTCCAAAGGCAGTCTTCTGGCAGAATTCCCTCTTTTTTGGTGGAAGTCAGTATTTCTCTTTTTCTTTCTTTCTTTTTTTTTAAAGATTTTATTTATTTATTTGATACAGAGAGAGATCACAAGTAGGCAGGGAGGCAGGCCGAGAGAGAGGAGGAAGTAGGCTCTCGGCGGAGCAGAGAGCCCGATGTGGGGCTCAATCCCAGGACCCTGGGATCATGACCCGAGCCGAAGGCAGAGGCTTTAACCCATTGAGCCACTCAGGCGCCCCAGGTCAGTGTTTTTCATTAAGGTCTTTCTTTAAGTGATGGGGTAAAGCCCACCCACATTACAGAGGGTAACCTGCTTTCTTCAAAGTCTATTATCTATTTAAATATTAATTTCATTGAAAAACACCTTCACAGAAACAGCTAGAGTAATTGACAGAATATCTAGGTACTGTGGCCTAGCCAAGTTGACGCATGAAATTCGTCATCATAATCTCCCTCTGTTTCTCCCTGATGCCCTTCTCTTTCTTTAACCCCTTCCCGGGGCTATGGCATCCATCCTGAGTTTGGTGTGTTTCGTCCCCTCTGTGTTTTTATACTGTTACTACATAGGTTTGTGGATCAGTATGGCAGGTAAACTGAAAGTTTCAGTTGAGGTATCCGGTTAAAGGATGAAGTGTGAGGCCATGTTAAAAGAATTTACAAAGGAAAACCAGCTGCAAAACCATTAACCCTTATCTACTGTCACAGTATATGTGAGTTGGGGATTTAAGATTCAAGGAGGATTTATGGCATCAGCAGTTGTCAGTGAGCTCTGGGCTGTGGGCACCATCTTCCACCCTAAAAACCGAAAAGCATCAACCAGAACTCTGACAATCCCCAGAAGACTCAGGAAAAAACAAAGAAGGGAGGGTTTGTGAGTTACCTTAAGTATCTCCTGGCTCAGAGACAGTGATGCTGGTACTAAACCAGTAAGAGCTTTCCTGCCCCTTCCCTTTTCTTGGACCTGGAAAGATCAGAAACCAGGGTTGGCAAGGTGGGAGAGAAGGGGCAAAAGCACCAGGGAGGGCAGGTAGGAAGAAGCCAGCCTCATTTCCCAGCCACTGGATGGCTGGCCTGCAGCTGGCCTGAGCTGCACAGTGGGAGACTGGCTTTTGATCTTCAGATTCTGTAAACTTGGAGCACCCCTGCCCCCCCACACCAGCCCAAAGTGTATTTCCCCACCCTGTTGGTGGTATTGGGCTTGGCCATGTAACTTGCCAATAGGATGTTAGCAGATGTCACACGAATAAAGCTTGCATGGAGGACTTCCCTCTTGTGCCTCTGCCAGCATCAGAAAACATGCCCCAGGTAGTGTGGTTCCTAAAGAATGAAAGGCTTGCAACAGCCTTGGACAGAGCTCACAGCTTAGAGCCAACTGAGATCAGCAGAGCCACCACAGACTTGAGAGTGAGAAATTGATGCTTATTTCTGTGTGTCACTGGGCTTTGGGGTGGTTTATTATGTGGCATTAATAATGAGAGCAATGGCAATAATTGGTAAAAGGAGTAACCAAATAAAGTTGAAAATTGTAATGATTACATTAAGGTAGACTTTGTTTATTGACCAGAACTGTCTAAGTTTCATTCTGGGGTGGGGAAAGAATATGTCTAACCAAATAAATTTAAAGGAGCATTAATAGACAACAGTAAAGTTGCTTTTTGATTATCCCTGTGCGTCTTGCTTGTTCAACTTAACAGTCATATGTGCTTCTATTAACGGTGTGTAATAATGCTGCATATGTTTAAAATTTACATAAATAGAATCGTCTTACATTCTGTAAATTGCCCTTTTCACTCAGTGTTATGTTTTTGAGATTTAATCAGGCTGATGCTTGTAGTTTGAATTTTTTATTTAAATTGTTGAAGGGGAGGGGAGCACCTGGGTGGCTTAGTTGTTAAGCATCTGCCTTCAGCTCAGGGGACGGAGCCTGGGCTCCTTGGGCTCACTGGGCCCCCTGCTCCTCGGGAAGCCTGCTTCTCCCTCTCCCACTCCCCCGCTTGTGTTCCCTCTCTCGCTATGTCTTTCTCTGTCAAATAAATAAATAAATAAATAAAATCTTAAAAAAAAAAAATTTGTTGAAGAGTGCACCTGGCTGGCTCAGTAGGTGGAACACGACTCTTGATCTCAGGGTGATAAGTTTGAGCCCCATGTTGTTAGGTATAGAGGTTACTTAAAATTAAAATCTGAAAAAAAGATAAAAAAATAAATTATTGAAAAATGAATTCACCACAAAATATTTTAATTTTCTGAACTTTTTTTTTAAAGATTTTATTTATTTACTTGACAGACAGAGATCACAGTAGACAGAGAAGCAGGCAGAGAGAAGCAGGCTCCCTGCTGAGCAGAGAGCCCGAAGCGGGGCTCAATCCCAGGACCCTGAGATCATGACCTGAGCTGAAGGCAGAGGCTTAACCCACTGAGCCCAACTTTTAAAAATATTTTATTTCTTTATTTATTTGATAGAACACAACCAGGGGGAATGGCAGGCAGAGGAAGAAGCAGGCTCCCCACCAAGCAGGGATTGATCTTGGGACCCTGAGATAATGACCTGAACCAAAAGCAGATGTTTAACTGACTGAGCCACCCAGGTGCCCTGAACCACTAAACTTATAATCCATTTTCACAATTATGGGCACTTAATTTGTTCCCACGTATGTATGTGTGTGTGTGTGTGTATATATATATATTTTTTTTTTCTTTTTTGGGGGGCTATTACAAACTACTTATCAAGAAACATTCTTGTAGTTGAGTCTTCCTGTTCATGTCGGCATGAGTCTCTCAAGGATGTACACTAGAATGGAAGGGTAATCACTGGTGCTATGTACCACTCACTAGTATTTCCTCCTGCGGGGGACAAGACAGAGCTGCATCCCCATCCCCTTGAAGTTAGACCTAACTATATGACTTCTTTGGCTAGTGAGATATCAGTGGAGGTGATGTATTTCACTTATAGGTGAACAGCAACTGTGTGACATGCCATTTCTCTCCTCCTGCTACAATGACCAGCACTGTTCTGGATGGTGAGGTCTGTCATCGAGCTGCTTCGAGTGAGAATAATGTGGAGCCCAACCCCTAGGTATCCCATGATGGTTGTGTAGCTTGAGGAAGAAATTAACCTTGATTTGAACCCTTGAGATTTAGGTTAGTTTTTCCAACCAGCATAGCCGTTCTATCTTGTCTGAAATATAAATCAGTACTAGAGGGTACTCGTAGGAGGGGCACCCCTAACAAAACACCTGACGATGGGACTGGCTTCATAGCTGGGTGATGTGCGGTGAAGAAACCTACTAACTGCTGGAAAAAATGGCCATTTACATTATGCAGTGGAGAGAGATTTTCTTAAACTGCACTTGGAGGAATTTGGGAGGCAGCTAATTGACCTAATGAACTTGGAGATTTAAGAAAAGAGGTTGGAAAGCAGAATATTAATGGGGTAAGTTAGTCACTCCTCACAGTGTTTGGTGAGATATTACAAGAAAAAGATGAGGTCAGAGAAGAGTTGGCTGGTATGCAACACTTTCAGGGATGGAGAAAGCAAACGTTTCTCATTTTGAAACAATAAAAGATAAGAAAGGCTTAGAGAATGATTGAAATTCAGTTTTGTAAGCAAGAGTTACATCAACACTATAGATGTCACATCCATTTTTAAATCTCTGCATGTATTAAGGTGTCTTCTAGTAAATATCCAGGTTCTTTCCACTGGACAAAATGTACTGGGGTGGTGGGGGGTGCAGGAAGACTAAAGGTGTAGACCAAAATACCTTCAGTTAAGTCTAGAGTGACATGGCGGTAAGGAAATGAATACAGCAAATAGGAGATTTGTTTATAAAGGAAATTTGAGTGTGTCAGTTGGTACTTAGTAATGCTGCCTGAAATCATATAATAAGAGACTGAAGGTTGGGACGCCTGGGTGGCTCAGTGGGTTAAGCCGCTGCCTTCGGCTCGGGTCATGATCCCAGCATCCTGGGATCGAGTCCCGCATCGGGCTCTCTGCTTGGCAGGGAGCCCGCTTCTCCCCTCCCCTCTCTGCCTGCCTCTCTGCCTACTTGTGTGATCTCTGTCTATCAAATAAATAAATAAAATCTTAAAAAAAAAAAAGAGACTGAAGGTTTTGAGAGAATTATACTGGCCAAAGAACCTGGCCTGATCTTGACTTTGAATCTTGAAATAACACCTGAGTGCCCCAGGAAGTTTACTGGGATATATGCTTAGTCCATAGGGAGAGCATATCTCTGGTGCCCACTTTGGCTTTGGCCAAGGAGCATAAGGAGAAAGGGAAATCTCTTGGAGGGTCGGGTCAGAGCCTACAGAGAACATTTCAGGAGGTGGAATTGGGATCTAATCAAAGAATATCTTCATTCATGGGAGAGAATGCTCTGAGATTCTGGAATTGCTATGGACCAGTGTCTGCTGTGTCCCATTATTCTCTTTTCTGAATGGGAGTGTTTATTTCTATTTTCCTGTCCCATGTTCTATCATTAAATGTTGGTATCTTGGAGAAGGTAACTAGTCATATTAGTCTCCTGATGAAGAGGGATCATATCTAGATGGAGAAGACAATTGCCCCTCACCTTGATGTAGAAATTACTGTGAAAAATTGGATATCTTAGACTTTGAGCTTGGTCCTGTGTTGGGATAGGGCTTGGGAAAGGGGTGAATATATTTTGCATCTAGAGAATAATCAATACTGGGTATTTGGAAAGGGATAGACTGTGAAAGTTGTTAGTGCTATCACCAATATTTCTGATTTTCCTCTTCTGAGCTCTTATGCTAGGTAGGCCCCTCCAGTCTGACATTGGTCAGGAGTGAATCCCAGAGTTCACAAGACATGCATAGAGAAATAGACTTTATTGAAAAAATGGAACACTGACAAGACCAGACTCAGCAAGATCAAGATACATGTGGTGTCTCTTTTCCCATCACCTCTGGGAGAGGCATGCCAGGCCAGGCCACCTGCTTTTGGTCATGGCATGGGTTTCATTCCAGCAAAGTTCCCCTTCATACCTTTCTGTAGGGGAGTCTCCCTTTTTGTAGGGGAGTCTGAGAATGTGGCCTTCTTAGAGGAGAATATGTAGGATTTCTGATGTTGGGCAGTGTGGATATGGATGCTGGCTTTACTAGGTTTCTCTAAGGACCTTGAGCCTGTGAGAAGTTCTGTCTTCTCTACTGAGGGAGGAAAGTTCTAGTTCAGGAAACAGAACTCAGGTGCTACCTTTCCATTTGGGAGAAGGGGTCATCTCCCCACCAGCAACCCATGTGAGAGCCTAGGATTGCACTTGCCTGTCCTCTTAAAGGCTGAAGGACCCCTTAAAGAAGGGTTTGTGTGACCTGCTTTGGCCAATGACTGAGCATTTAAAGCCTCCCTGAGCCTGTGTGTCACTTGACATTTCCTTCTCCTTGCTACGCTGACTGTTGAAGTTCTGGGTGAGGACGCCCCGTCAGTCTATGCTCCCGAGTAAGGATGGCGTGGAGCAGACACCCTAGCTGAGCTGTGAGCGACAAGTAGCACCAGATAGAAATAAACCTTTGTTGTCTTGAGCCACTGACACTTGTGACTTGTTTTTAGCTGCAGCAAATTGTTTTGCCACAGATGGGTCTTCTGGGTGATGGGGTGCACACAGCCTTGTGGAGTGGTTGTTTCAGTCAGTACTGTTCCTTACTGACTTCCTTACCCGAGAGAGAATGCAGAATTCCTTTGTCTTGGGTGTTCCCTCACACTCCCTGTGGTGGTCATTGTTGGCTTCCAGCTGGTCGTCAGGCAGCTGCTTCTTATCCAGGACTCAGACAAATCTGTCGAGGAAGAAACAGGAGAATCTAGGCGGATAGGAGGAAGACTGAAAAGACAGGCATGTCTGAATGCACACGGAGAGGTCATCCACGACTGGGAGAAATGAGTGAGTGTCATAGACGGCCAACACACATCAGCTGGGGCAGCTGCCTGGAATCCATGCTTGGAGCCAGAGAACAAAAGAACGATCAGGCGCCAAGACCACGGGCCTGGGCAACTAGGATTCAGAATTCTGGCAAGGACTTTGGTCAAAGGCAGGGTATTCCCAGCAGGCATGGAGCACATGCTACGTCAGCCACTTTCTGGGTCGGGAGCTTCTTACATGGCTGATGTTGATCTTGGCGCCCAGGTGGAGCTGTTTGTGGGAAGATAGACATCTGAGTGGAAAAAGGTTTGAGCAGAGTCTGTGCTGCTTAGGGAAATGAGGTAAGATTGGGCTCAGTCTAGCTGCTGGTCCTTCTTTGACCTCGCTGGTCCAACCCTCACTGGGGCCTGGGTGTTTCCCCTCTGCACATAACTTTTCTTGGCAGTCATCAATTTTCTTAAAATCTTCATTGGTGCCTGGCCCATTAGGGAGAAGGAAGGCAAAGGGAAGTCACATTTATCGAGTGTCAAGCACTGTGGTTCGGCATTGAACCATGTGCCTTAGATGCACCATCCTGTTTAATCTTCACAGAACCCCTTTGGGCTGCTGCTATTACTATTCCTGTTTGATCGATGAAGAACCTGGGACTTGGAGCGATGAGTAATTTACCTGAGGTCACGTGAGCAGAAAGTCTGTCTGACTGCCGAGCCCCGCTCCTAACTTCTACACTGCATCTGCGCTTATTAGCGGAATCATGGTCCTTCAGTCCCATGTCATTACCCTTGAAATCCCCTCTGGAATCCTTGGACCATTTGCATAGGGCAGGGCCTGCCTCTTGTTGAGTTCACATTTTACCCGCTTTCTCAGATGGCAAGTCTCAGCCTCATTGGCACCAGAGTCCCCTGGAACAAGCCTTTACCCTCATTCCTCCCAATACTGCATGGCATGTTTAAACATATGATTTAAGTGTCACCTAAGGAGGAGGAGCTGCTCCCTCACTTAGGAGCCAGCAGGTTCTGTCATGTAGGAGGAAGTGTTTTGGGGGGCCCTGGGCGAGTGAGTGATAATCACGACAGGAGAGGAGAGGTGCAGAGCAGGATAACAGCTGCTTCTGGTGATTCCGAGTCACATTTGAAGCCTAAATTAGCCTGTTCTTTTCCAGATCCTCCGTGGGCTTGCTGCAGGCTGCCTGGTTGGCTGGCTGGCTGATCTCTTCGTAAGCATTGTTTTGTCCCTTCCTCTCATTCCAGTCCTTTCTCTTAGGTTCTTTCAGTAGAGTTAGCTTACTGAGAGGCTAGATAGGGTCACCTAATTGTGGCTGAGGCTGAGGGTTGGAGGGGGTGCTCGAATCTCTCCCTTGTCTCTTCCTGTCCTAGGAAGTTTTATCATTAGAGATTAATTCTTTAACTAGAATGCAACTTGAGAGATAGTCTTTTTTTTTTTTTTTTAGGATTTTACTTGTTTATTTGACAGACAGATCATAAGTAGGCAGAGAGGCAGGGAGAGAGAGAGGGGGAAGCAGGCTCCCCGCTGAGCAGAGAGCCCAACGTGGGGCTCGATCTCAGGACTCTGGGATCATGACCTGAGCTGAAGGCAGAGGCTTTTTTTTTTTTTTTTTTTAGATTTTATTTATTTATTTGACAGACAGAGATTACAACTAGGCAGAGAGGCAGGCAGAGAGACAGAGAGGAGGAAGCATGCTCACTGTTGAGCAGAGAGCCCAATGCGGGACTGGATCCCAGGACCCTGAGATCATGACCTGAGCCTAAGGCAGAGGCCTAACCCACTGAGCCACCCAGGCGCCCTGAGAGGTAGTCTTATCAGCAAAATGTATTAGATTTTTCCCTGAAGCCAGTATATTTGCAAAACGCACATAAATAGAATTCTCATATAATTCTACTACTATGTAGGGTAATTATGTCAACTAATAAGGGACACTCCTCTTGCCTCCTGCCTGTCTCACTCCCCCAGCCCCTGTGCCCTTAGAAGTCTGCCCTGATAGGTCATGATCCCAGGGACCTCTGCTCAGCAGGGAGCCCGCTTCCCTCTCTCTCTCTCTGCCTGCCTCTCTGCCTGCTTGTAATCTCTGTCTGTCAAACAAATAAAGAAAATCTAAAAAAAAAATAAAATAAAATAAAAAAGAAGTCTGCCCTGATAGAGGGAAGGAGCATCAGGGCTCTGAGTTGAGAGGTCAAGTAGGGACTCCATCTGAGGGAGGCAGCAGAAAGGGCCCCCTGGGCCCTTTTCACAAGCCTGCTCTCAGCGCTGCTGCTGTGGCCTTGGAGGTGGAAACTCACCTCTTGGGCAAACTTGGTGCAGAGCCTGCAGAGAGCTGCTTCTTTCTGGGGCTCTGTTTCCTTTCATGGAAAACAAAGGTTGAGGGAGATAATCCTCAGTTCTCCTGCCTGTTCTGTTTGGTGAGTCTATAATTTTTCTCTGCAGAACAGTTTTCTGAGTCTTGGTGTTTGCTGGCTCAGCACTGTGGCTTTCTCTGTTGAAAACTCATCTGTGCCCCACAATTGATCTTAAAAACAAGGCAGAACAACCACCAGCTGCTTTTCTTATTAACTCTGCAAACAACAGAAGTAGTCTGGGACAGGACTGCTGCCCGGTTGTGTGATGGAACCGGGCTCTGCTCCAGGGTGCAGGGTTGGCGGATGCTCTCTTGGGGGGAGCCTTTGATGCACCTAGTATCTACTTGCAGCAATTTGGCTTTCCACACTTTTGACATTGTCTCGGCCCTTTGGGGGTTCTATCTGACTAGGGTCTCTACCAGTTGTTAGGCAGAAGGTAGTGTAAGGGGACTTCTCATCACTCAGGCCTGAGTTTTCTTTGGAAACTTCTCCAAAGTAGTTCATTCTTTCAGGGCGTGTGCTGCTTTTATGCTTTTAATTAAATCTTTTATGTCTCATTATTTTAAATATTCTGACTTTATTGTCTCTATCGATTTTCCCTTTATTTGAAATTTTTGGTTTCTAGTACTCTTGTTTGTTTTGCTTGCTGGTTATTGCTCATGATGGGCATTTCCTTACAATTTGGAACTGTAATTTTGGATCATGAGCTCTCGCTTTCAGGGAGCTTCATTTGTGGGTTCAGTGCACGTTCCTTCAGAGTAGTTTTGCGATTGCTTCTTCTGGGCTTCCTGGCCACGGAAGCAATTTCATGTTAATGTCTCTACCTGGGGATTCCCGGATCCACAGCATAATTTCAAATCCCATACCCTTGTGAGTCATAGCCCCAGTGCCTAGAATTCTCAGGGGAGACTTCTGTAATGGGCTAGGAAGGAACAGATACGTGTTCTTGCAGTCTCCTTCACGTCTCATGTACGAGGGCATGAATTTTTCTGATCCATCCCTTTACTGACATGCCATCTCTTTGAGAAAGTTCTGGCCCTATGTGGGGATCTTAGTTCCCACTCCCCACCTTGTTCCGTGCAAAGTCTCGTTTCCTATTCTTGGATATGGGAAGCTCCTGAGATGGGATGAACAGTTCAGATTTAACTGGGGCAGATTAACAGTCTCAGATTAGGTGGGACAGCAGTGGTGTCAGCTCATGCCCACACTGTCAGCAGATTTTAGTTCCCTCTTGGGTTCTGTCCCTGGGGAATTCCTCCTTTTTCTTATGAGTTCAGCTAAACCAAAAATATTTTTCTGTTACATTTCCCCCAGAACTTATAGGAATTTTTAGGTTATTTTGGTCCCCACCTTGCTGGAATCTGAATCTCTCAGGCCCACCTTTCTGCTGGATGGGAATTACGCTTCTTGCCTAAGTGAGAAGGAAAGAGGGGGCCAGAATTGGTTGTGTGAACTTGTAGATAGCCTCTTTGGAACAGGGGGATATCGTCTACCTCAGTCATCTTTACCTCTTTTACTCACAAGAATTTTGAAAAACGATGTGCTTTGTGGTTCATATTTAAGTTCACTTATTCATGTTTTCACAATATGTTGAAATAAATGCAAAGGATATGACTCCTGGCATATTTGAAATGTTTTTCATTTAAAAATAAAACTGTTATATTGCTTTTAAAAGTGCTAGTGATTTGATACCTACCATCATTCATTAAAACATACACATAAAGCTTCTTTTTTAAATGTTTGGAACTTTACATCAGTTTACTCTTTGAACTAATTTTTCTGCACCATTTCCTCCTAAATAAATTTATCCTGATGTAATGTTTTGCCTTTAGAAGTGTTTTATTGATCATCTTCTCATATTTCCTAGCAATGCAAAGATGTTTATGAAATTAAATTTTATTTCCTGAGATCATAAGTCCCTAAGTATTGAGCACATTTCTTCTGGGTTGAGTTATTTTTTCTATTATTATTATTTTAAAAGATTTTATTTATTTGTTTGAGAGAGAGTAAAAATGAGAGATCACAGAGGGAGAGGTAGAAGCAGACGCACTGCTGAGCAGAGAGCCTGATGCGGGGTCAATCCCAGGACCCTGGGATCATGACCTGAGCCGAAGGCAGACGCTTAACTGACTTAGCAACCCAGGCGCCCTTGCAATTATTATTAATATGCCATTGATCAAAATGATATGAATATATTGCAAAATTTGATAAATAAATGCTTAAAAATGGAATAGCCATTGAGATGAAACTGACACATTAATTCAGGTATCCAAGGGCACATATCACTATTGCTCAAATGAGACAGGATTCAGTATATGTTTTGCTTTTATTTATTTATTTTCTTAATAGATGTAAACCCTGAGCAACTTTGTTGATGTAAATAAGAGTATGAGAAATGGAAGTTTTGTTTTACCCATTATTCAGTTCTTTAATTTCACTTAATTTTAAAGCCAAAATCACATTGTGATCTATCATCAAAAATTATTTTTTAGCAGTCTGTCAGTTAGCTTGGTTAGGTTTTCTTCCAGTTTTGCAGACAGCAAAAAATTGAAAAATCACATGACTTACAAAATGTAAATGGAGTCACTAATTTTCTCACCATGTAAACTAGTGTTTCAAAATTGTTTTGTTAGGTGCCCCAGAGGTTTGCACACCTGAGTGTAAGCCAGTGAGATTCTGGGTGGGTGAGAGGTGTGCCTTTGGTTATAAACTGGGAGAAGGGAAGTCATTTTAGAAAGTCCTCTGTTGTAGGTGTTTTCAGATAGATCAATATTAGGAAGGGGAGTACATTTGGAAATTGAATATCTGGAGTGGAAACTGATTCCCCTTGAGACTGACCGCCCTGAGTACCCCCTTGAAAGTTTCCTGGACCCTCAGTCATTTGATCGAGGAAGGCTTCCTGAAGGAGGATGGCTTTGCAGTTCTGTGGGTATGGACATATCTTGCACTGTGTCCTTGTCATGGTGGGGGCAGCACTCAGAAAATTCAAGCTGGGCCACAGTCAGCCAACATTTCCTGCGTCTTTGCTGTGCCCTGGCACCGTAGTAGTGTCGTGTGAGCCTTAGTCAGTTCTCAAATAAATTCCATGAGGAGTTTGTTCATTTTAACTGTCTACCAGGTAAGACTCTATGAATTGAGGGGCTAAAGAATTTGCTGTAGATTGCAAGAGTGGTAAGTAACAGAACTGGGGTTGGGCTCCAGAGGGTCTGTCTAATACCAAAGCCCACCATCTTTTTTTATTTTTTCATTTTTAAAAAATTTTTATTTTTTATTAACATATAATGGATTATCACCCTCAGGGATACAGGTCTGTGAATCGTCAGGCTTACAGACTTCACAGCACTCACCATAGCACATACCCTCCCCAATGTCCATAACCCAACCACCCTCTCCCTACCCCCCTTCCCCCGGCAACCCTCAGTTCGTTTTGTGAGATTGAGAGTTTCTTATGGTTTGTCTCCCTCATGATCCCATCTTGTTTCATTTTTTCCTTCCTCACCCCCCAAGCCCCCCACGTTGCCTCTCAAATTCCTCATATCGGGGAGATCATATGATAATTGTCTTTCTCTGATTGACTTATTTCGCTCAGCATAATACCCTCTAGTTCCATCCATGTCGTTGCAAATGGCAAGATTTCATTTCTTTTGATCAAAGTCCACCATCTTGACAATTGCTAAAAGGGACAAGCAGCAAAGAGAAGTCTCAGGATAGACTCATGAATATACCTCCCTCCACTTCAGTCAGGGAGAGAGGAGAAAAGAGATTGTTTTATGGATAGTTAAAAATAATAGAGTGGTACTGTTGGAAATGGCTTTTTAAAATGAGCAACATGCGGGTGCCTGAGTGGCTCAGTTGGTTGAGCATCTGCCTGCAGCTCAGGTCATGATCCCAGGGTCCTGAGATTGAGCCCCACATGGGGCTCTCTGCTCTGCTGGGAGCCCACTTCTCCCTCTGCCTGCCACTTCCCCTGCTTATCTCTCTCTCTCTCATTCTGTCTGTCAAATAAATAAAATGAGCAACATTCCAGGGGGTGAGTTAGCTTGTCTCAGTGCTAGTAATTTCGTCTGTAAAATAGGAATGGAGAGGATGGTGATGATGGTGGTGACGATGATGGTGGCAATGATGATATCTACTGTATAAGGGAGCAATGATCTATTAGCCAGTACCTTCCGATCCTAGACATTCCTAGCTCTCTCTTCTGCTTAGGCAAAATTTGTCTTCTATCTCCTTATCTAAAAAACATCTCTTCATAACAAGCCTTCTAGCTGTTTGATGTTTAAATACCTCTTCCCTTTGTTATCTCTTCTCCAGGATAAATCTCCTGAGCTCTTTGTTTAAATGCGTTTTATAATTTTAAGACTCATTATCCTTCTGGTCACTTGCCTGGATATATTCTCATTTGTCAAAATGACTTTTAAAATATGGTGCCCAGATTTTATCATCATATTCCAGATGTGGTTTGACCAGGGCAGGATGCTGTGAAATTGCTCTTTCCCTCATCTTCAGATGTCATCTGAACATTTAATAGTTTTTCCTGAGCATCCTCTCTGTTGACTAGGTAAACTTTAAGCCACCATCCACAGATTATGATGCAGCTCTGCTACAAACCCAATCTCCTATCCCATCCTATAGTTTTGCAATGGACAGTTTGTAAACTTGAATATGGGACTCTACACTTATCTCTGTGAAACTTTATCTTGCTGGGCATAGTCTATATTATAGCTTACCAAAGAGATTTTGAATTGTGATTCTGTTCATTAAGGAGGAGAGCACAATGCATGGTAGTGTATAGTGAACATGAGGGCTTAGGAAAAAGAGCTGTGGATGAATGGTCTTGTGAACTTACCCAAGCCAATTAGGTCATCAGTATTTTAGGTTCTTTTTAGTTGATATCAGTCACTTCTATTATTTAGAGATAGGTAAAGGATAGTGTTGTTTTCTTCCTACTAAATCTTGTACTGAATGGTATGTACCAGGGAAAGTACTCTCAAGCTGAATTCTCTTAAACATGCAAATTCTTTTTTTTAAAAGATTTTTATTTATTTATTTATTTATTTATTTGAGAGAGAGAGAGAGAGAGAGAGAGAGAACACGAGAGGAGAGAGGTCAGCAGGAGAAGCAGACTCCCTGCTGAGCAGGGAGCCTGATATGAGACTCGATCCCAGGACTCCAGGATCACCACTTGAGCCAAAGGCAGTCGCCTAACCAACTGAGCCACCCAGGCACCCTAAACATGCAAATTCTTATCAGCCAACAGGCACAAAAGGGTCATAAAGCCCACTCTTGAAAGCTCTATGATGTCCCAGCTCCCTGTCTCTTGGGCATTGTTCTAAGCACTTCATGTACTAGGGTATGATGAGATGAGGCGATGCTTGATTAGAAGATTCTGTGAACTTGCTAGTTAGGGTCAGGTGACTGTCCTCTGTATGCACTGGGTGAGACCTGAGGTCCAGGGTGTTCCTCGGCAGGGCATGGGCTGCTGTGTTCAGTGGATTCAGAGCCCTCGTTCGCATATGGCGGAGAATGCCTGTGAAGTATGTTTAGCCAGTCTGTGCATCTTGACCAGCATTTATTGCAGTGATGAAAATATTTTCTAACATCCATTAGACCAATTTACAAAAGTGGTAACGTCGGTCAGAGATTAAGTTGGTTGGAATGCTCATAAAAAACTTTCAAGTGTGAGGTTTCATGAGACTATTCCAAATGCTAACTGTACCCTGGAGTGTGTGTTCCCCATTAAAGAACTTCACATGTTAAATAACCTCCCCTAGGACTTCCATGGATAACTGTGACGTGTTACTGTGGTGGTGAATTTTATGTGTCAGCTTGACTGGGCCGTGGAGTGTCCAGGGATTTGGGTAAACATTTTTTCTGGATGTGTCTGTGAGGGTATTTCTGGAAAAGATGAGCATATATGTATGTATGTATATATAATTTAAATTTTAGTTTGTGAACATACAGTGCAGTATTGGTTTCTGGAAGATTAACATTAATTTTTTTTTTTTTTTTTTTTGTAAGTAGGCTCTGTGCCTAACATTGGGGCTCGAACTCAACCCTTAGATCAGGAGTTGCATGCTCTACCCATAGAGCCAGCAGGGGCCTCAAGATTAGCATTTGAACTGGTAGAGTGAGGAAGAGCAGATTGCCCTCCCTAAGGTGAGTGGACCTCATCCAATCTGTTGAAGATCTGAATAGAACAAAAAAGGCTGAGTAAGAGAACTTCTGCCTGACTGCTGAGCTGGGCTATTGGTCTTTCCCTGCCTCAGAATGGAACTGAACACTTGGCTCTTGTTGGGTCTTGAGCCTGCTGCTGGCTTTTGGACTGAAACTTGCACCGCTGGCTCTCTTGAGTCTCCAGTTTTCCAACTGCAGATCTTGGGACTTGTACTCCGTAATCATGTGGGCCAATTCCTTATTAAAAAAATCTCTTGATCTACATCTATATGTCATTCTGTGTGTGTATTGATCTCTTACTGGTTCTGTTTCTCTGGAGAACCCTGACTAACACAGTTATGAATTGCCATCTCTGCAGAAGTATTGTGAAGTAAGTTATAATAACGTGGCAGATTGGAAGTTGGGCTCCTTGGTTTTCTTCCCAACTCTTCCTGTCAGCTGGCTCAGCATGGCCCAAGGGGGTCCTGTAAGGGTCACCAGAATGACAGGGGGTTTCCATCTGGCTGTTCACCTGTTATACAGCAGGACTCAGTACGTGTTCCACAATGTCACATGGTACAGGTTAAGAATGAGACTTCTCTTGGAGGTGGGGGTGGATAAAAATCTTAGAAGCAGAGTCAGCAGAAGGAAAAGGTACAAACTTCCCCCTTCTCCTTGTCCCTCCAAAGGGGCATACCAGGACCAGGGCCTGTGGCTTTGCATTCCAGTGGAAGGACCTTACTACCTGGGGTCTGCCTCTTTGTGGGGCAAGTATGAGAGCAACCTGATAATAGGCAAGAGAAACCTTAGTACCTGGCACAGGACAGTCTGGGTTTTAGTACCAGCTGTTACTGAGTTTTCTGGAAACTCTAGCTGTTCTGCACCTGCAGGTCTGGGGCCCATTGGAAGTTGCAGCTCCTCTGCAGAGGCATATGTGCAGGGAGGGGAAGAAACCCAGTGGTCAGGCTGGACAAGTGGACAAGCTGGGCTTGGGTGCTGCACTTTGCCCTGGGAGAATTGGGGGCCTCTTCCCAGCTGGCCCAGTGCCCAGGAAACCCAGCGTGAGGTTTTGGGGTCACTTTCAGACAATCCTGGCCCTTGCATCACATTTTGTGACTGTGAAGGCTGTGCCCCTTCCTGGGCCTCCATCTTCTCTTCTTTTAGAGTGAAGAAATTGGTTTTTGGTATCTCTCAGGCTCTGCATTCTAAATAGGGATAGAAGCCTTTTTTCTCCACATTAAACAAAAACAGCTACATAGATACTTGATGCAGAAATGGTACGTGTCGAATACATAAACTCCCAAGATTCAAAATATTGAGAAATTTTCCTTCAAGTTTTCTTGCACAAATGAGTAAAATCATGTACATTTCAATATTTTGCTAATAATGATGCTCAGTGACTTGAATGTGTAAAGAGATTTTAAGAAATGCTCAGAAATAACTGATAAAGGCTTGTGTCGCTGAGTGACTCAGTGAGCATTTGTAGGACAAATGATGTTTCTTTTGTTTTCCTGAACTCATTAATAAAGGCAAATGGAAATTTTGTGTTCATAGGAGTCTGTCTTTTTTCTCCTGGAAACCAGTGCAATTGTTTTAACTCTGTGTGACGAATTTTGGAGGACACAGAGCCTTTTTCGAAAGTGAACATCTTCTTGACCTCAAAACATTGTAAATCCAGTCTTCACATCTTGTGGCTGGGTGGACTGCAGGACTGTGGCAACATTTCGCCAACTGGTTTTGGCAGTGCTGGGGGCGAGAATCCAGAGACGGGGCCAGAAGAGGGATGTCGATGCACAACTGCTGAAGGTTTGGCCTTCCCGCATGGACTCTGTCACCACGTGGTTGAATAACTATGATGGCATCATTTTCCTGCATTCGGCAAAAATTGCACATAGAGCAATCTGACAGTGCACATTGGTCTCTATCATTTTTCTTTATAAAAGCTATTGCATTTGTCTCCTTTTACAGATGACTCTGTGACTCATTTCAGAGACAGATAACTTATTTCTAAGGGACACATGCTCCCCTTTTCAAAGTCCTTGGGAAATTTCTCTTCAAGTTCTCCTTTCCCGCACCTAGCAAAGTATCCTGCATATAACAGATGGTCAGTAAATACCTCTTGTGGCTGATGATGATGGGGAGTGAAATCAAGGAAGCCTTTCATGTGTTTATGACGGTGGTGCTGGGCTGTAGATTGGTGTGAGGGGTTGCAGGAGCATCCGGTGATTACTGCTGCAGACCCGTCTCCCCGCACCAACTTGGTGAGCCTTTGATTGGTGATAAAGGTATCATTTTGCTGCATCACGAGGGAAAGGTATATGGAGATTTGACATGCGTGGTGTTCCATAACTTCTGGTAAAATAGCAACATTTGTCTTCTTTCATCTAAGGCTGAATCATTTCTGAAATGGAGACCTAAATCTTAAGGTATGGAACATTTCAAGTTAAACATCCTCGAGAAAGCTTGCTTCATGTTTTTCTGCCCAAATGGGGAGTAAGACTGCAGAAACCTGTTACCTTTTGATGATGGCAGTTCTGAGTCACAGCATGGTGAGGGCAGCTGCAGGCGGCTGCCTGGCGTTGCTGGCTTGTTTTGCTTTTGTTTCATGTAAGTGCTGTACGTAACTCAGTCAGTGGAACCTGCTGAGGGTGAATGGTAGATGGGGAGCCAGAGGGTGGTTTTGAGGAGTGAGGATAAAGGAAAATCCCACCCAGTGACATCTCTTGGCTGCGCATCAAGTGCCAGGCTCTGTACTGGGTGGTGGGCATCCAAAGGTGAATATGGTCTCTGTCTCCAAGGAGCTCCTAGTTAAGTGAGAGAAATGACTGGAAAGCAAATGCTTACAGCACAGAGAAGTCCATGCTGAGACAGAGGGAGTGTGGTACAGGGGTGCAGGAAAGTATAGGCGAATGGGAACACCGTCCATCTCCGGGGAGTCAGGACAGCTTCCTGGGGGGAGGCACTGTTTGCATTGGGTTCATAAAAGATGCCCCGAGTCAGCCAGGCAAAGGTGGTGTGGGGCTGCAAGTGGTGTCCCAGCAGAAGGAGAAGTATGTGTGAAGGACAGAGGCAGGAGAGGTCTTGGCAAAGCGATTTGGCATTTGGGAAAGGCGAGGTCCTGAAGAGAAGATGGGTGAGGGCAATGTTAGATCTAATAGTGAAATAATAAAGAGAAAGGACACTGTGTCTCAAATTACCTCCACTCTGCTGTCAACTTAATGCCATGCTGGTCCTCTGTCCTCATGCCTCACATTCAGTCAGATGCCAAGTCCTGTTAGTGTTTCCTCTAGTGTCTTTGGCTCCCCCCACCTGCCTCCCGCTTCTTGCCATGGCCTTGGACTCATCCTCTCTGGCCGAGACCCTTCCAACAGAGAGGTCACAAATAACAACAGCTTACACGTGAGAGTTTATTTCTCTTTTATAAGTAACAGTCTGACCATGGGCATTCCTGGGACAGCATGATGGCTCTGTGGTGTGTGGGATGCAGGTGTCTTCTCTGTTACTGCTCTGTTATCCCTGCATCTGTGTGATCCCATGTATCTCACCAGCAACTCCGCAGCCCAGCTAGGGGGAGGAGGTAAAGGAGGAAAGGGAAGGCATGCTCCTTTCTTCAAAAGCATCTCCTAAAAGTTGTTGACAGTAGGCTCTGCTCACATCCCCTAACCATGGGTCACATCAGCAAGGAAGGCTGGGAAATGTAGTTTTTATTCAGAGTGACCAAGAACTAAGGTAAAAACTATAGGTTCTATTACCATGGAAGGAGAGAAGGGTTACGGAGGACCATCTGGTCAGCCACTCCTAGTCTTACTATCCTCATTTGCCATCTGCAAATCTCTGAAAGTCTAAGTCATACCACCTCCCTCTACTACAAAATCATGCTGGCAGAGCTTTGTCCCAGCCTATCTGGAAACACTCTCCATTCCTGAGTGTGCCAGCACCTCTGTGCCCTTACATGTCTGCTCCTGCTCTGTCTTCTGCTAGGAAAGCAACATGAGACCAGGTGAAAATAGCCCTCTAGCTGTGGGCAAGCTACTCTGATGCTGTGAGACTCCCTCATCAGGTGATAATTTAACTTCAGGGCTAGGACCAGGGTAGAAGATAGTGTAGATAAAGACAATGCTCAGTAGGTGGTGACCATTGCAGCCAGCCTCCTCACACTGTTTCCTGTGAGTGAAAGTGCTCACGCATCAGTGTAGACAGAACACTTTCCCCAGAAAGCCTCCCTCTCAGGGCTTCCAGGTTGGTGTCACCATAAGGTCTTGGTTCATTTTACTCATGTCCACTTTACCTGGTAGACTGATTACTGGCTCCTGCTGCTCCTAGCACAGTCCAGCTAAAGCCAAGGTCAGTGTTGGTTAAAGTGGGTTGAACTGGGGCCAAGCAGCAAATCAAGTCAACCTATAGAAGCAGAGTCTCAGAAACTGGCATCCCAGGGCCATGAAGCTGGTGGTCACAGCTGGGCACGTGGGGCCAGGTCAGCCCTTACCCAAGGTCAGAGCCTTCTGTGGGTGAGAAGACCAAACTGACAGGCCGATGGCGGGAATGAGATGTGGGCAAGGAGATCTGGGGAGAAGGGGTCATGGTGCAGCGGAGGCCCAGTAGCATCAGGGGCAGGGCACCAACCACATGGAAGGGCCTGGACACTAAGCTAAGGAGTGAGGAGGTCAGAAAGGAGCTGGTCCTCATCTGTAGGGGGAAGTAAGGGGAGTGGGAGTTGGGAGCAGAGATCAATCATTGACCCCCATCCAGGCATAGCATCCTGTGGGAAAAAGCAAAGGTCAGAGAGGTGGTAGGAAGAAAGGTGATTTCTGGGTTGTGCAGGGATGTGGTTGCACTGCTGTGGTCTGTCCACCAGAGGGAAGGAGAGACCCACGTATGAGGCTCTAGTGGCACTGGCTGCAGTTTCCCGGAAGGCCATTGGCCTTGGCTGGGGGCTGGGTGGTCAGGATGATGCAGTGAGGATCAGGGAGGAAAATTGAATCTTCTTCTTCTCCCTAACATGGATTCTCTAGCTGGACATTTCCCAGCCTCTGGGCTATATAGAATGATGCTGAAGTTGTGCTATGGGGGGGCATTGAAAAGGTGACCCCAGGCAGCACCAGGGAGGACCTGGTTCAGGCAGTCTCACTGTCCAGTCTGCTTTTAGCCCATTGCTCAGAAACAGGCCTTATCTGTCCCCCTCCCTTGTCTGGGATGCTCTTTGGAGAGGACACCTGGTTTGGGAGAGGCACTCATGTAGGCAGAAAGTCCCATACCATATAGCCACGCATCCTCTGATCTGAGGACCCCAGCCAGTGGTCCTGTCTCTGTGTGGGGGCTCATTAAACCCTCTCTATTCCTGGCATCAGTGGAACGACCCTGCCTTGCCATCCACCTGTGGGTGGTAGAGTCCATGAACTTTGAGCTGATGTCTAAGCGTCACGGTCATCTCTGTGAGACTCTTTTTCCTCCTCTGTGAAGCAGAGACTTGAAAACCAGCTCTTACCCATGACCATTAGGTAATGAAAGTGAGATAATTGCATAAACACTCTTCTGAGTGGGTTACATGAGATAGAAATGTGACTTTTTGTCATTGACCATCCCTTTTAGGCATGAAGGTTTTGTGAGGAAAAAGACGGGGTCTTACTCACCTCTTGGACCCCACGGGGCTGAGCACTGTTTCGGCACATGGAGGGTAGTCCCTGAGAGCAGATGAGTGAGTCAGCAGCATCTGGTCAGCACTGGCTCTTACAGGACGGGGTGAGGGGGGGGTGACAGATGAGGCCACAAGGGACAGAGCTGCACAGGCCTGACCTGCCACGAGACCGTGCATACTCCAAGGGTGGGTGGCAGTGATCCCAGAGTCTCTATGGAGGTAGTCCCTTCTAGAAATCTTTCTTGGGGGAAGGTTTGGCCCATCTGCAAGCTGCTAGAGCCCCAGTCACCCCAGGGTGGCAGGGGGGTCTGGGATGGTGCAACTTGTTCAGGTAGGCAAAGACTAGGGCTGGAAATGAGCCCCAGGGAAGCCAGGACTGAGGGCACCGGTGGGCACCAGGCTTCATTTTCTCCTCCGGTAGTTCCCCTTTCTAGCTGGTGAAAGCGTCTGATTGGAGCCCCTGCTTGGGTGCACATTTTATTTCCAGAGAGATTGCTCCATAGCTCACCGGGGGTCTTAGATTTCTTAACTTGTCTTCCTTCTTCCTTGAGAGCAGACATGTGTGAGGGCGTTCATAGGCTCCGACAAGTCCCATTTCCTTACTAATAAATATTCCTCCTCTCCTCTCTAAGCGTTAAAAAAAATCCAGAGGAAGAACAAGTTGCCCATTTGTCACCTGCTCCTCGGTCCAGAGCAGAGGACGCATTTTGCTATTGCTTGTGGCTGACTCAGAGAAGCAGGGATGAGGGATGTACTTGCTTCTTTCTAATCAGTTTAATCCTGCTTGGGAGGGCTAGCTTTGCCCTTGACCCAGGCCATAGTCTAGGGAAGGGCAGGAGGGAAGGAGGAAAGCAGTCCTGGGCAGTGGCTAGGGCGGAGGCTGTGGGAGACCAACCAAAAACAGGGAGGATGGGGGAGAATCTGGATATGGGGAACTGATCAGGGCATAATCTGTCTCTAGGGGACAAGAGGAAGAAGGTCCCCAAACTAACAAATATGTGGGTGTGCGATGAGCCCAGATGATGGCAGATGTTCTGGGATGTGTAACAGGGGACAAGAATCACTTGTTTAGTATTATCTGTCCCAGCTCTGGACAAGGAAGGCAGACCCTGTGTTGTGGGTCTCATTTCGCACCTGGTTGTGTGCCTGTGGATGAGGGACACCAACCCTCTGGGCTTGCACCTTTCTCATCTGCAAAATGGAAGGAACCCTTACCTGCCCCACCATGTCATTTGGGGCTGTCCTGTTTGATGTGCTGTCCAATATATTTGAGTGCTCTCTGCATCCTGTGAAGGACGGTGTAAATGGAAGGGGCTGTTACTCCTCAGGGGAGGTTGGTGGGCGCCCTTCTTTCTGCTCTCCTCTTCCTCTCTCATCTTGTGTGCTGTCTGTTCTCTATCTCTAAGCTGGCTGACTCTCCTGGGTGCAGCCAGTTCCACGGCCCAAGTGAGATCTGCCAATCCTGTGTGTCCCCCAAGGTAAGGATGAGTGGGAGGAGGGAGAATGCCCTTTTTGGCCTGTCCCGCCTTCCCTTTGGCATCAATGTGGAGTATCCGGAAGCTGCCAGCGGAGGGCAGTAGCACCTCATGCCTGGACTCCTCCCCTAGGCTTCCTGGCCTCGGAAAGAAGGCCACCTCGGTGAGCTGGTGTGGGTGTGGCAGGCAGGTGGATGTCTTAATGGGCTGTGTGTGATGGGTTAACTGAGGGCCTGATGTGGCAGGGCCACCTGGAGAGCCAGGCCTGGCATTAAGTGTGGATTTCCTCCAGGGAGCCCAGGTGGAGGGGGGCGGGTAGTGTCCTGGATGATGACTAATGCTGAGGCCCCTCTTAGGGGCTGCTTGCACCCACCGAGCTTCCTGCCCAGAGGGTGGTCCCCTAGGTGTGGCTCAGATGAGCACTGATGGTGGAGTGGAGAGCAGGTGTGTTTGGGGGGTCTCACCTGGCCAGGCCCTCTAGGGCACCTGCTGAGCCCAGGTAGTGCAAACAGCAAGGGGGCACCCACCCCAGCAGACCTGCACCAGGTCTCCTGCCTGGAGGCTGGACCATTGCCCAGACCCTTGCCCTCAGTCTCCACTTCTGATAGGAACCCTGGCCCCCTCCTGGCCCAGATCCTGGAAGCCCCAGCTCCTGCCTGCACTCAGCCATCCCCCACATCCCTGGATTCCTGAGTGCCCCCAAATTGAGACTGAAGGCAGGTGCCAGGTTCTGTTCCCAGCACGTACCCCCCTTGCCCAGCATTTATGTACAGTGCAGGACGAGGCTACAGAATGAACTTACTGAGCACAAGGGACTTGGTCCAGGGTTCCTAGGGACTTATAGCCCCTTGAGGAAAGACATAATTAACATGAATCTGTTTCTGTTGTGTTTTGCCCAGAGGGAGTTTTGAGGCCACAGGGGACTTTAAGGCAGGTGGAATGTCATTGTTGCCTCAGGGTCGTTTTTCTCTCCCCCATGTGAAACAACAGCCAGCCAAGTCCTGAGCCTTGGCAATCACTCTAGCTTCCCCTGGGTGATGGCATGATCTCTCTCGCAAGATCCCTCTTCCCAGAAAGCAGGAATCGCCCACAGTGTTTACTCACACCTGAGAAATACCCTGTGCTGCAGAATATTCTGGGATTCTGGATGGGTCAGGTGTCCTCTCCATTCTCATGCTTGCCAGTGTCACTGTTAACCACATTACTCGTTCAGTTAGTATTCATTCATTCACTCATTGGTTTCTTGGTATTTATTGAAGGGCCATGATGTACTTTTTTTTATGTTAGGGAGGGGGATTAACATCCAGTTTCAGGCCCCATGAATAGTCTTGCTCCTCTCCCCCCAGTGAGAACCCAGTGTGGCTCCAGATTTGGGATAGAGGGGCGAGGAGGATGGAGCCAGAGGACAGAGTAGGGGCACACAGCCAGGCAGAGGTGGGTGGGAGAAGCATTGTGACAGGTACTGGGGGAGAAGATGGACAGATCAGGGTAGGAGGGAGGACAGACTGGGGAAGAAGACAAGATGGATGGGCAGGCCAAATCTGGTGGGGAAGGGATGGGGAGACCTGAGAGAGGAAGAGACAGTGGCAGGGAGGAGGGCAGTTGGGGCCTTCATGGGGATGAGACAAGGAGAAAGGCTGGGCAGTTGGGGGCTGGAGGGGTGGGGGGGTGGTGAGAGGACAGGATGGTATCGGAGAGCGTCTGTGGTTCAGATTTGGAACTGGAAGCCTTGGAGCCAGCAGTGATGAAGCACAGACTAGACGGAGGCCCCAGGGACCTAGAGGTCCCTGCTGCAGCTGCAGACCTCGCCTTGAGTGGTCAGCAGTGTGTGTTGAGTGTGCCCACAAGGGGGTGGGTGTACGCTCTCTTAGACCCAGGAGTAAAGTCATCAGGACAAAGTCCCTGCCTTCCTCGAGCTCCCCTGAGGAGACAGAGCCTCCTGAAAGCAGGGTGAGTGGAAGGTTTGTGAGGAAATGAAGTTTATCTCCTGGCCCCTCTCTGCTCCAAGTCGAGCTCCTTCCAGGGCTGCCGGGTCCCTCCCTGGCGGTCCTTTGCCTTTCTCTATGTTTCACAACATACCTGTTCTGTGTCCTTTTCTGGGTATTCTCCTGGTTGGCAGGAGCTCATTTAATGAGATCTAGTGTTAAAGATGTAATGACTGAACCCATAATGCCTTGGGGGTAGCATTTATCCTTTGGAGCCATGAATGGCTTAACACTATATAGTGAGTAAAACTGGACCACAGGCAGCCAGACAGGGCCAGTGAAGAAGACAACATGGGAATTTGGACTCCTGGTGCATCAAACTTTAACCTACTGACAGCCAAGCTTTCGGCTCACACGATCCGCTCCACCTCATCCATGCATCAGTATCTAGGCTCTCCAAGGACATCTTCAGGGAAATGGGTTCCACTTCTCTCTCATTGGTTCTAAGATCCCTAAAGCAATGCAGATACCCCTGATGCCTAACCAACCCTCCCTTCCCCACCCCAGCTAGGGTCAGGGTGGTGCCCCTCGCTGCCCCGGTGAAGGTGGACAATAGCTGAGCCTTCTCTTTACTTTGTGAAGGTTCTGATTCTCTCAGCTCTTTCTTCCTCAAGTTCAAAGAAAATCGGTTCCTTTAACCTTTCTGAAGCATCTTGCTTTTTACCCCCAATCATGTTTGCTATTTGTATTCTCTAAATCTTTTCCTCTTCTTTTTTTTTTTTTTAAAGATTTTATTTATTTGACACAGAGAGAGAGAGAGATCTCAAGTAGGCAGAGAGGCAGGCAGAGAGAGAGGGTGAAGCAGGCTCCCCGCCAAGCAGAGAGATCATGACCTGAGCCGAAGGCAGAGGCTTTAACCCACTGAGCCACCCAGGTGCCCCTCTTTTCCTCTTCTTGCTTCTCAAGTGAAACCTTACATTGGACATTTTGGGGACTTAATGGGATGATTGCTTCTTGCTTCCCATATGTTTTTTTAAAAATATTGCAACATAATAATGATAAGTAAAAAATGTTTTCATTCTTTTTTCAGGCTCTTTTGTCAGGGTCTGTTTTTAGGACTTCTCTTATGTGTCTTAATTTAATGTTCTTAACAGCAAGTCTATGAGGAAGGCATTATTATTTCATTTCATATCCCCATCTCCGGCTTAGGGAAGGTAAATAGCTTGTCCAAGGCTGCACAGCTGGTTAGTGTAAGAGCCATGCAGGGTTGGGGGAGGGTGCTACAGAGCTCTAAGCTGCCTTCTATAAATATGGAAACTTGTGTTGTTTAATTTTTAAAATTCATGCAAATATTTTGCATTGTCCTTTCTACAAAACCCATGTTTGTTTTAATATAAGAATAAGACCTTTTCTTTCTTTCTTTTTTTTTTTTTTAAGATTTTATTTATCTGAGAGAGAGAGCATGAACGAGAGAGACACCAGGAACAGGGGGAAGGGCAGAGGTAGAGGGAGAAGCAGACTTCATGTGGAACAGGGAGCCCGACAAGGGCCCAGTCTTAGGACCCTAAGATCATAACTCAAGCCAAAAGCAGATGCTTAACTGACTGAACCACCCAGGTGCCCAACACCTTTTATTTCTGTGAACCCCAGGATGGAATCAGTGTTGTGGGGAGCCATATCTGTGCTGTGGCTTAAGGTCCCCCAGGCATACTCCCACACACTTCTGGGCTTCAAACACCCCAGTGGGAAAATTTCTGTGCTGGGTCATGAGATTTGACTTCCAACATCACCACATGGCTGTATGGCTTTGGGGGTATCTTTTCATTTCCCAGAGCACCAGTTCCTCATCTTCTAAGGTGGGGATGACTGCTTTCTTAGAGTCGTTATGAAGATAATGTGAAATAATGTATACAAAAGGGTCTGTGAAGTGTAAAAGCATGACATCTTTGGTTAACATTTACGTTTTGACATCAGGAAGCCATTTGAACCACAGGGAGCTTCTGATCTACTCCGGCCCCCAGATTTATTTCACTACATACTGACACATTGATTTTACTTGGAGTGTCTAGCTCAATCTCAGTTTCCCAGGGTTTAGTTGAAGTCTGTTTCTCCTTGACTTGATGTCTCTGCCTGATTAATAAAATTTCTCTTCAAGTGAAGAGATAGGTGTGGTGGCTGCAGAGTAAGGGGGTATCCCCACCCATGAGAGCAGACATAGCTGTAGCAGCCCCTGAAGTTGGGGCTTCCACAGAACACTCCCCCTCCCTGAGCATCAGCATCTTCTAAGTACCCAAGTGAGGGTGTGAAGCAAGCTCGCTGCTCATAGAATGAGGACTGATCCCAAGTTGATGCAACAGCCAGTGGGTATTTCTGCAGCGCTTGCTCTGAGCCAGGCTCTATTCTAGGGCTTTGGAGATATCAGTGAGGGGCAAAGATTCCTGTCCCTGCGAGCTGAGATTCCAGTGTGTGTAGATATATTGCATGTAAATGTAAGTAAAGGTAAGAATAAGCAAATTATAGAGTCTATTAGAAAGAGAAATGATCTGGAAAAAGGAAGAGCGAGAGGCATCAGGAATGCTGAGTGGGTGGTGTGTGTCATCAGTAAAGCAGGGCTCAGGATAACCGTTGCTGAGAAGTGAGATTTGCACAGACTCCTTTAGGTCTCTATTTGGAGTCAGTCAAATGGATGTCTGGGGGAAGGTTGGTCTGGCAGAGGGAGCAGATAGATTATAGGCATTAAGATGAAATTATGCCTGGCATGTCTGAGGAATCAAAGGACAGGTGGGGAAGAATACAGAAAAAAGTTCAAAGAGGAGGAGAAGGCAAGATCTGTCTAGAGCCTTCAAGGCTTCTCCTCTAAGAGTAGATAGAGAAATGAAATAGTGTGACATCCTTCCAATTTAGCCATTCCCCAAATTCCGTACAGATTTCTTGGCTGAGGCCTGCAGGTTCTGTGAGCCAGCGGTAGGGGTTGGTTCTGTTGGAACCACCTAGCCAGAGAGTGAAGAGAGGTGACTCCTGAGAGGAACATCAGTTGAGCATGTAACTATGCCACTGGAAGGGAGAATGGATCTTTGGAAGACAGAAACATTGACCATCCTCCGTGAGCGGGTGCTGGAAATAGGACCTGGGCATAAACAACGTTCTAATAAAAGATTCTTGGAGTTCAGAGAAAGGTGAGACTAATACAGATCCTGAGGATTCAGGGTTTAATTATGAAAGATGCCATTTAATCTGGGACTTAGATAATAGAGTTTGGGCAGGTGACTATGAGAGTAGGGGTACCCTGCATGCTGAAATGTGGTCTGGGGTCAGAGCAATAAGCAATGAGAAATAGGGCAACAAGTGGTCATAACTGGTTCTGCTTTGCTGGATTGTAAGCTGTATGAGGGGAAGGGTGGGAAATTTGAGATTGGCTCATGAGGGTCTCTGATACCATTTTGGATGCTATGGGGAAAGAAGTATAGCAGTGTTATTCTATGTTTAAAGGATTAGGACATAAACTTGTTAGAATTCCATCAAAGTGTCACTTGGTAAGGAGGGAGAGGTTAAGAAAACTAAATTTAGGGATGCCTGGCTGTCTCAGTTGGTGGAGCACGTGACTTTTGATGTTGGGGTTTAAGTTCAAGCCACATATTGTGCGTAGAGATTACTTAAAAATAAAATATTAAAAGAAGGAGAAAACCAAATTCAGAGAAATGGGTGGAGTTAAGGGCCTAGTTGGGCAATGATTGCGCTATTATTAAGGTTCAGGTATGTGAGTCATCTCAAGAAATAGGACCACATGACTAAAAACATGAAAAAAAAAGTAATAGAAATAAACCTATAAAAGACACAAATTTCTTTATTCTTTATATATATGTGTATATATATATGTACATATGTATATGTACATATATATGTATATATATATATATTTTTAAAGATTTTATTTATTTATTTGTCAGAGAGAGCGGGAGCGAGCACAGGCAGACAGAGTGGCAGGCAGAGGCAGAGGGAGAAGCAGGCTCCCTGCTGAGCAAGGAGCCCGATGTGGGACTCGAGCCTAGGACGCTGGGATCATGACCTGAGCCGAAGGCAGCCGCTTAACCAACTGAGCCACCCAGGTGTCCCATGTATATATTTTTATTTTTTAGAGAGAGAGTGTGGTGGGGGAGAGGCAGAAGGAAAGGGAGAGAGAGAGAATCTTAAGCAGGCTTCATGCTCAGCACAAAGCCCAACACAGGGCTTGATCTCCTGACCCTGATATCATGACCTGAGCTGAAATCAAGAGTTGGACACTTAACCAACTGAGCCACCTTCATGCCCCCAAAACACTTATCTTAGAACAAGCATAATGGATTTTAAAACAAATAATTAACATATTCAGGAAGTTCAGTGAGAAAGAGCATTTCAGCAGAGAACTGGAATCTTCAAGCAAAAAAGAGGAAAATTCTAGAACTGAAAAATGCAACACAATATGGGTTTAATTTGACACACGTGAAGAGAATAGTGATCTGAAGTGAGGAAATATCCAGACTAAAGACACAAATGTGAAGTTCAGAAAAGAGTATAAGAGATAGAAAGAGCATGATGAAGAGGTCCAATATATATGCATGTGGAATCCCAGAAAGAGAGGAGGGAGGCAGTGGAGCAGAAATAATACTTGGAGAAACAATAATCAACAATTTTATGAAAGTTATGAAAACAAACCATAGTTCAAGAAGAACTATGAACTTAAGCAAGGTAAATGCAAAGAAAACTGTATATCTAAGCTCATTGTAGTAAAATGGCCAGAAACAAAAGATAAAGAGAAAAAAATTGTGAGACAGCCAAAGAGGAGAAAATGTATGTTACCTTCAAACAAACAGCAGTAAGGTTAACAGCTGGCTTCTCACCCAAAATTATGGCAGCCAGAAGATAATGTGATATCTTTATTTATTTATTTATTTATTATTTTTTAAGAAGATTTTATTTATTTTTTTGTCAGATAGAGAGAGAGCCCAGGAGCAAGCACAGGCAGACAGAGAGGCAGGCAGAGGCAGAGGGAGAAGCAGGCTCCCTGCTGAGCAAGGAGCCCGATGTGGGACTGGATCCCAGGACCCTGGGATCATGACCTGAGCCGAAGGCAGCTGCTTAACCAACTGAGCCACCCAGGCGTCCCAATGTGATATCTTTAAAGTGCTAAAAGAAAATATTTGCTAAAAAAAAAAAAAAAGAAAATATTTGCTAATCTAGAATTCTATGTCCATTGAAGAAATCCTTCAGAAGTTAAGGTGAAGGGTGCCTGGTGGCTCGGTTGGTTGGATGTCTGGCTCTTAATTTTCTCAGCTCATGATTTCAAGGATCCTGAGATTGAGCCCCACACTGGGCTCTGCACTCAGTGGGGAATCTGCTTGGGATGCTTGTTCTCTCCCTCTGCCCCTCCCCCAACTCCTGTGCATGCACACGCTCTTTCTCTCTCAAAAAGAATGAATGAATCTTTGGGGAAAAAGTTAAGGTGAAATAAAGCATCTTAGGCACACAAACACAGATAGAATTCTTCACTAGCAGACTTACCATGAAAGAAATACTATACTAAAATGATTCTTTGGACAGAAGGAAAAGGATTCCAGATGGGAGCCCCAGGATTCGGGAAGGAATGAAGAGAGTGACTATGTGGATAAACTGTCATGAATATTGACTGTGTAAAATAATAATAAGAGTTACTTTTTATGAATTGTGCATTGTGTTCCAGGCCATGTGCATGTATTATTTTATTTATTCTTCATAATAGTCCTGTGGGTTTGGTACCTTTATTAGTTCCATTTGGAGCACAGAGAGGGAGGCTTAGAGAGTACAGGTGGCTTGCCTGAGGTCACCTAAGCAGTGAACTTGAGTTAGTCTTACTGCCAAGTCTACATTTCTCTCACTAAGATGTGCTTTCCTGGAATGTCAGTGGTGAGTTCCTTCAAGTTCTGGGGAGAACAGGTGAGGTGGGTCAGCTACAGTGCTTCATTTCCATGCACTTCCCATTCATGGTGACAGGTAACCCAAGGTAATTCTGGATGTGGGCGCAGCAGCTAGTTGGACTGTTCCCTCTTTCTGTGGGGCTGGCAAGTTCCTTCTGCTTCAGACAACTTCTTTTCTCCTTTCTACCCATCCAAGCACCAGCCATCCTGCAAGACCCAGAAAAAAATCTTGCCCTTGCCCATGAAATTTACATGGACATTTCCCTGTGTTGTGATCAGTCCCCTTTCAAGTTACCTGCAAATATAGGCCTCAGTACATCATTGAAGAGTCCTCAGTTGTTTCTTGTGTGATGATTTTCTCTCCTGCCAGTAGATGATAAGATCTTAGAGAGCAGAGTCCGTAACTGGTTTGACACTTTATTTACCGGTGTGCTTGGATTGGCCTGGCACACAGAGGGTGTGCTTTGATTTATTAATCATAGTTCATCTTGTCCACCACTGGCAGTGGAGCAGAAGCCAGTGAGAACCATGAGTACCATGTGAACATGGTCTGGAGTGTTTCAGGTTGCCCTGAATTGAGCAGAGTTAGAGAACTCAATGAGGTCCAACATCAAGATCTCTGGATTAAAGTATGAGCAGTGAAGTTTGCTGAGTTATATTTGAGTTATCAGCCAGCCAGATTCCCAAGCACCACTAAGAGCAGTTGTTTAATGGAATTTGGCTCTCCCGTGGAATCTTCTGTCAGACTGATTTATGATGACATCACAGTCAAACCACTCCAGCTGTCCCCCAGCCCCATTACTCTGAGTCCCACCTCAGAGCTCTGTGTTCTCCCTGTTGATTCACCACTAATTTTTAATGTGCTTTTCTCAGTGCTGATATTCATGGAAGGCTAGACACATCTGTGGGTAGAAAGGACACCCGCAGGGTGCCCATGGTGAATATTAATGAGTGTTCCATAATGAGACCAGGACACCTGTGTGCCACTAGGAGCATAGAGGCAGAAAACAACGTGGAGGAAGATAAAAGAATAAATGGCATTCTTGGATGGGCAAGATTCCTGGATGGGGAGAATGCTGTGTGGCGCTAAGACAACATGAGTGGATATTGGATTTCTTTTAGCTTGGCAGAGGCCAACAGGAAAGTGATGTGGGAAAATGACTAGATTAAGAGTCATTTCTGGAGTTTACTGGGGACCTTGTCTGTGCTCAGAGATGCAGTTGTGAGGGAGAGAAATATTAGATATTAGATTATTAGGTATTTACATATAATATTAGATATTTGCTCTGTGTTGGTCTCAGATGAGGGTGAAGGAAGAAAAGGGAAAGTGAAAGTGTTCCTGGACACAAGATATAACATATAGTGGTCCATACACGTCTCTGTTTCATGTGTGATTCTGTTTTATATTTTGTATTTCATATAAAGTGAACTTAATTGAGGAGGAATGGATAGCCATGAATAGCCAAGCGTAACAATGGGCTGTATTTCACAGAACTGAATTAAGGCCTAATCCTACACACATACACATACACACAGCTATTTATTCTTTTAGTTGAAATCTATAAAAACTGGTTGACCTAAGGAAAAAAAAATTAAATAATCTCTATACCCCATGTTGGGCTCAAACTTACAACCCTGAGATCAAGAGTTGCGTGCTCTACTGACTGAGCCAACCAGGTGACCTAGAAATTTTTTAAAGTCATAAAACATTGACAAAAATTCTTGCTGGGATTTTGCTAGGAATTTATTATACCTGCACATCAATTTGGAGAGAATTGACATCTTTATTACACTGAGTGTTCCAATCCATGAATACACTGTGTGTCTCCACTTAATTAGATCTTTGATTTCTTTCACTAGTGTTTTGTAGTTTTCAGCATGTAAGTCTTATACATATTTTCTTAGATTTATATCTAAGCGTTTCATTTACTTTTGAGTGGCATTGTATTTTTACAGTTGATTTTTTAAATGTAGAACTTGAATCCTGTGACCTTTCTGGACTTACTTATTAGTTTTAGGAATTTTGTTTTTGTTTTTACGGATTCTGGAATTTTCTGCCCAGATGTTCCCGTCATGCACAAATAGGGACAGTTCAATTTCTTTCTGATCTGTATGCTTTTTCTTTTCTTGCCACAATATGATTGCTAAAACTTCCAGTATTATGTCGAAGAATAGTGGTGAGAGTGGACAGTTCTTGCTCTGAGAGGGAAGTCCTTCACTAGTAAGTATGGTGTTAGTTGTATCTTATTTGTGGATGTCCTTTATCAAGTTGAGGGAATTTCCTCCTCTTTCTAGTTTTCCAAGAGTTTTTAATCATAAATGGGTATTGAATTTGTCATGTGCCATTTCTGAATCAATTTATATGATCATGTGATCATTTTTCTTCTTTAGCTTTTTTTTTTTTTAAAGATTTTATTTATTTATTTGATAGACAGAGATCACACAAGCAGGCAGAGAGGCAGGCAGAGAGGGGAGGGGAGAAGCAGGCTCCCTGACGAGCAGAGAGCCCGATGTGGGACTCGATCCCAGGACGCTGGGATCGTGACCCGAGCCGAAGGCAGCAGCTTAACCCACTGAGCCACCCAGGCGTCCCTTCTTTAGCTTTTTAATGTAGGGATTACGTTGATTGATTTTTAAATTTTGAACTGTTTTGTGTATATTGAGACTCACTGTAATAGCTCTAGTAACCAAGGCAGTGTGGTATTGGTAGAGGAATAGGCATGTAGAGCTATGGAATAAAATAGAGAACCAAGAAAGAGCCCCACACAAGAATGGCCAACTGATTTTTTGACAGTGGTGCAAAAATAATTCAGTGGAAGAAATATAGTCTTTTCAACAAATAGTGCTGGGCAATTGGATCTCCGTAGGCAAAAAAGCTCCCCCAAAACAAAAACAAAAAGAGCCTTGACTTAAAACTTACACCTGTACAAAAATTAACTATGGATTTAATATAAAATATTTTTCAAAAATTTTAGGTCATTTGTAATAGCACTGAGTAGTGTTTTATGATTTATCTATAAAAATCTTGTGTACCTATTATTGCATTTATTCTTAGATCCTTTATAGTTTAATTTGCTATTGTAGGTTGTATTTTTGAAATTAGACATTCTGACTATTTGATGTCATTGTATAGGATAATTCATTTAAAAAATGTTTATGTATTTATTTGAGAGAGAGAGTGTGCATGTGCACAAGCCAGAGGAGGGGCAGAGAGAGAGGGAGAGAAGCAGACTCCCTGCTGAGCGGGGAGCCAGATGTGGGTTCAATCTCAAGACACTGAGATCATAACCTGAGCTGAAACCAAGAGTCATGCTTGACTGACTGAGCCACCCAGGCACACCGAAAATTCATTCTCTTTTGAGGATTTTATTTTTAAGTAATCTCTACATCCAAAATGGGCTTGAACTCATATCCCCAAGACCGAGAGTTGCATCTCTACTAACTTAGCCAGCCAGGTATCCCTAGGATACTTCATTTTTCTATAAAAATTTTATATCTCACAACTTTGCTGAATTCTCTCATTAATCTTAATTATTTAAAAATAGTTTTGGGTCATATATACACACACATATATATGGAATATAATCATATTATTTGTGAATAATCACAGTTTTATACTTTTAGTGAAATGGCCAATAGGAGCAATGAAAGTGGTGCTTTTACCTTGTTCCTGATTTTAAAAAGAAATACTTTTTTTTCATCTTTTTAAAAAAATATTTAATTAATTAATTTATTTGACAGAGAGAGAGATCACAAGTAGGCAGGGAGGCAGGCGAGAGAGAGAGAGAGCGGGTAGCAGGCTTCTTGCTGAGCAGAAAGCCCAATGCGGGGCTTGATCCCAGGACCCCAGGACCCTGAGATCATGACCTGAGCCAAAGGCAGAGGCTTAACCCACTAAGCCACCCAGGCGCCCTTTCTTTTTCATCTTAAGTCCAATATTTGATAAAGTTTTTGGTGGCTATTAAGAAGATCCCCTCTATTTCCAGTTTGATAAAACTTTTAAAGACCCTAATGCTTTTTTAATCAACAGATTTTCTGTCTCTGTTGAGTTGGTTATGTAGTTTATCTACTTTCTTTTAATGCCATTTATTATGTTGGTAGATATTCCAGTATTGAACTTTTGTTGCTTTTGAGAGATAAATTTTTGATGGTTGTAATGTATTATGATTTTAAACATTATTTGATTCAGTTAAAATTTTATTTAACATTTTTACATCTATTTTTTATGAATTTGGCCAGAAATATTTCCTTCCTTCTTGGTTTTGGAGTCAGCATTTTGGAAGCCTCAAAAGTTGATGACTTTTATTCCTTTTTCTCCTCTTTGAACCAGTTTGAGTATGATTGAAATTATTTATTTCTTGAGTGTTTGAGAACATACTTATAAAGGCCCACCTCCCTAAAGTAACCAATGATTTGATTACTTTTTTTTAAAAGATTTTATTTATTTATTTGATA
>ML112016.1:0-11630 GCA_003697995.1 Taxidea taxus jeffersonii | reverse complement strand
AAAGATTTTATTTATTTATTTGACAGACAGAGATCACAAGTAGGCAGAGAGGCAGGCAGAGAGAGAGGGGGAGGAAGCAGGTTCCCTGCCAAGCAGAGAGCCCGATGCGGGGCTCGATCCCAGGACCCTGGGATCATGACCTGAGCCGAAGGCCATGACCTGAGCTGAAGGCAGAGGCTTTAACCCATTGAGCCACCCAGGCGCCCCTGGTACAAAACTGTTTTATTTGACTTTCAGTTTTCAGGTTATAGAGTTTCCATCCTGTCTTCTTACCTAATATATGCATTTAAGACTAGAAACATTCAGGGTGGCTGGGTGGCTCAGCTGGTTAAGTGTCTGTCTTTGGTTCAGGTCATGATCCCAGGGTCCTGGGATCGAGCCCCACATCAGGCTCCCTGCTCAGCAAGGAGCCTGTTTTTTCCTCTGATTGTGCTCTTTCTTTCTGTCAAATAAATAAACAAAATCATTATAATAAATAAAACATCTATTTTACTAATTCTCTCTTTAGATTGTCTAAACTGCTGCTAAATCCATCCACTTAGGTTTTTAAAAAAATTTTTAAAAAAATATTTAAAATAAATATTTCATTTATTTATTTGACAGAGAGAGAGATCACAAGTAGCCAGAGAGGCAGGCAGGAAGCAGGCTCCCTGCTGAGCAGAGAGCCTGATGTGGAGCTGGATCCCAGGACCCTGAGATCATGACCTGAGCTGACAGCAGAGGCTTAACCCACTGAGCCACCCAGGCGCCCCAGCCACTGAGTTTTTTATTCTCATTTATCTTAAGTCCAGAATCCCATTTTGGTTCTTTTTCAGATCTGCTTGGTCATTTGGAAAATAGTTTTCTGTTAGCCTGCAGACTTTTTTCCAAGCTTGACTTTTTTTTTTTTAAAGATTTTATTTATTTATTTGTCAGAGAGAGTGAGCACAGGCAGACAGAGTGGCAGGTAGAGGCAGAGGGAGAAGTAGGCTCCCTGCCGAGCAAGGAGCCTGATGTGGGACTCGATCCCAGGACCCTGGGATCATGACCTGAGCCAAAGGCAGCTGCTTAACCAACTGAACCACCCAGGCGTCCCCCAAGCTTGACTTTTATTTATTTAAAGCTATGTGTTTCTTTTATAATCTAACCCTATAATTTCAATATATGATGCCTTTGCAGGTCTGCTTCTGCATCTTGTTGTTTCTGCTTGTTTTTATTCATGGAGCTTTGCTCCCTTATGTGCTTGGTTATTTCTGAAAATAAGCTGCAAGTTTTTAATATTTTTTTTAATTTGTGCTATTTCTTTGAGTCTTAGTAGACTTGAGATTTAAAATTTAATGATTATATAAATTTATAGAAATTCTACACCATTCTTTTTTATTATCTTGTTCCTTTCTTGTTTTTTTTTTAAAGATTTTATTTGTTTATTTATTTGACAGGTAGAGATCACAAGTAGGCAGAGAGGCAGGCAGAGAGAGAGTGGAGGAAGCAGGTTCCCTGCTGAGCAGAGAGCCCGATGCAGGGCTCTATCCCAGGACCCTGGGATCATGACCTGAGCCGAAGGCCATGACCTGAGCTGAAGGCAGAGGCTTTAACCCACTAAGCCACCCAGGCGCCCCTCCTTTCTTGTTTTTGACTCTTTATTTTGTATTATAAATGATTTGAGGTTTGATTTTATAGTCTGTATCAAGTGATTCTACGAACTAAAACTCTCTTGGGTCACATTCTGCTGTTTATTGTTTCTGATGACTCCTGTTCACTTTGTTGTGTTTGCTCACATGTTTTGTAATTTGGGCTGACCAGCTTTTATTTAGTGGAGTTTCGCAATGGTATTCTGTACACTGTTAAGGAGAGCATATCTTTCTGGAGATGGTTTGCATTCATTTCTATCATGTGCTTGGGGCACGGCAAAGGGGCCACTTCTGTGTGGCTTTTTCAGTCAGGAGGTTCTGAGATTGCAGACAGTAGAGTGCAGATCTGTGGTTATATGTTCTTAGGAAGACATTTTTTGGCTACCCCGGTCTCAGGCCCTGCTAGATAGGCTTCCATGCCACCTCCCTTTGACCGTGCACAGAGATCATAGCCCTCAGATGTATTCCCCATTTCATCCAGGCCCCCAGCTTTGTCTGTTGTCCTCACATGGTTGTTCAAACCCAAACTTCTTTATTTGCCTTTTAATCAAGACCAGTAAATGCTCCAGTGGCAGCCCCAGCCCTAGCACCACTTCATCATTCTGGATTTCAGCTTCCTCTTTCTGTTTTTTAATTAATTAATTAATTAATTAATCTATCTTGCCTCTAGAGATTTTACTGCTTTCTTATGAGACTGTGCAAGCATTTAAAGGATGTTTGCTTTATTTTATCCAGCATTTCTAAGCATTTGGTTAATAGGAGATTCTTTTGGCTATGTCATCTACTGTATTGCTGGAAATTGATATTAATTCATTTTTAGGGAATACATGGTATCCAATATCTGATTTGAATACTTTTTAAAAAAAAAGTTCTGACCAGTCTTTTTGAAGATCAAAAACAGACAAGGACCTTATCATATTTATTTTTATATTCTCATGCCTTGATATAAAGTACCAATAATTGTCAAAAAAAAGAAGAAATAGGAAGTTTATCTAGAACATATCATTTGCTATTCTCCCAAGACTGCACTTATTTCTAAACAATGATAAATAAAATATCCCAGCTAATCTAAAAATTGTTCTCAAGCAGACAGCTGATTAGAGTACCTTTGTTCAGGAAAAGTTTCTTCTGACTTTGTGAGTATTAAGGCTTTCCTACATTCAAACAAATGTTGGCATGGAGGATAAAAATCCTGCGGCTAGCAAGGCTTTTTCCTTCCATTTTGGGCCAAGTTTCATGTGGACATTTTTATTCTACAGTTGTTTGTAGACTGGATGCCTCCCAATGCAGCATGATTACATCAAACAATATTGGTAACAGGCTCAATCCTCCCTGCCCTGTTGGTGTGCTCCCATGCAGGAACACATAAACACAAACACACACAATACACATTCACCGAGGGTATGTCAGAAGAGCAGTGTCTTCTGCGTGAATAATTATGGGCGCCTTTAGGAATTTGCATGGCCAGAAGGAAGGCATGGCTGGGTACAGTAGGCCTTGGGAAATGGCCGCACCAGTAACTTCTTGCCCTTCTGCAGTCCCTTCCTATGGTGTTCTCCCCTCTGACCAAGCAGGTGTGGCTTTGTCCTTGAGCTGGCTCTGCTAGGCCTTGCTGATTAATTGCTAACCAATGTGGGGGTTTAGAGATTTCCAGGGCAGCTATGGTGGGGGTTGGAGAGAAAACGGAGGAAGTGGCCACCAGACACAGTTGTCTATTTGCATATCCTCTTCAGGATGCTCAGGAGATGAATATTTGAAGGCAGCTCTGAATGAGATGGTGTTGACCACACACACTGTTGCTCTGGGCAGCTCAAGAAGCAGCAAGTGGAGGGGGGAGGTGGCAGGAAAGGTGGGGGTGAGCCTTAGAGCTGAGAGACACAGAGCAGAGCGACACAGGGTTTGCTCTGTAGGTGGTTGGGAGCCAGCATGGAGAGGCTACTTCTAGTTCAGAGACAGAGAGACTCCTTCCTGGGAGCTGTGGTTTATAATGTCTGTATATTTGCATTTGATGCTTCAGAGGGGCATTTAAACCAAGGCAAATGGATGCGGCATTGACTGTCAGATAATAAGAGACCACAGACCCATTCCCCATTGTCTAGTTTCTAATTGGATAGGCAGACAGGCCAAACATGCACCAGGCCTTATCCCGCAAGCATTGGATGTAGCTCCAGGGAGGAGCCAGCCACACATCAAACTATGGCTTTCCTGCTAGGTTCTGTAGGGAGATAACATGTCCATTATATAACCCACAAATACGTATTATTGGCTACTATGATAGGGTTTGGCCCTAAACGCTCTTAGCACTCCAGGTCTCAGGAGATCAAGTCAGTTCCCTCATGTCCAGGCCTGAGCTTTCCTGCACATGCCTCTTTTCTCTTGGCCCCACTCTGGTTTCTGTTTAGTTTTCTTAGGGAGCAGGGCATAGGAAAAGGGGTTGGAGGCAGCCCTGGGCCCATTTCAGTACACCAACCCTCCTGGAAGCCTGGAAGATGAGAAGATTCTGCTGACAGTCCTTTTTTTTTTTTTTTTTTTAAAGATTTTATTTATTTGAGAGAGAGCAAGTGGGGGGTGGAGCACAGGGTAAGGGACAAGCAGACTCCACACCGAGCACAGAGTCCAGGGGCTTGATCCAATGACGCTGAGAGCATGACCTGAACTCAAGTCAAAGCCAGTTGTCCAACCCACTGAGCTTCCCCAGGCTCCCCTCCTGATGACCATCTAAGAGGATAAGCCAGGCAGCCCCGACCCTTATGTCCTCAAGCAATGAGTGTCAGGATTTCAGGCGTCAGTCTTTTTACCTCTTCTGGTATCACATCTTTTCCCATCCTCTTAGTGTCTTTGGTCTCAGTTTTGATTGTGGCTCTTTGAGACAGAGGCAGAAGGGGAGACTTAGTTCCATTTGGGGTTGGAGTAAGTCAATATTAAAGCGACGTGGGGGATTTCCTTAGGAGCTCTAATCTCAGGTGGGCTAGTGATTTTGTCTAAGACCCTTTTCTGCAAGTATCCCCGTGTTGTGCCCTTTTCTCTAAAATATCCCATATCCCTGCCTCAGATTTTCTTCTATTTGCTGTTACTTGACTAAAGCCAGAGATTGTTGTGTCCCTGAGCTATGGAGCTTGCCCTCTGGAAGGAGCTCTTTCTGCTGGTCCCTAAAGCAACAACAGATTCTCCAGGGCCTGCTCTGCCCCCATTAGATGGGGGTTAGTGTTAGATCCTGGACCCTCCCTGTTTGCCTGGCCATCTGCAAGTAATTGTTTACTCCTGGGCAATTCCTGGGTGTGACAGCCACCACACAGGATCCCTCTTGCTGCTGGGTTTGAGAGCTACTGGGTTTGAGGGCAGGCCTGGAAGCAGAGAGAACATTTCAGAGTCCACTGCACTGACCCAGGTGAGAGAAGGTGGTGGTGTCCGAATCATGGTGGAGTGAGGAGGAGTGACTGGATTCTGATTACATTTTGTAGGTAGAGCCAGCGGGATTTTTTGGCAAGTTGGATCTGGGGTGTGAGAAAAAGCGGGTAGTCAAGGGTGACTTCAAGGTCTTAGGCTTCAGCAACTGCAAGGATTGCATTATCATGAATTGAGATGGGGGATTTATTGGGGGGAGCAAATTTAGGGTTGAAGAGGGGACGATTAAGAATTTAGTTTTATTGGGGCACCTGGGTGGCTCAGTGGGTTAAAGCCTCTGCCTTTGGCTCGGGTCATGGTCTCAGGGTCCTGGGATTGAGCCCCGCATCAGGTTCTCTGCTCAGCAGGGAGCCTGCTCCCCATCCCTCTGCCTGCCTCTCTGCCTACTTGTGATCTCTGTCTGTCAAATAAATTAAAAAAAAAAGAATTTAGTTTTATTGGGTTATGGACATTAGGGAGGGTGTGTGCTATGGTGCGTGCTGTGAAGTGTGTAAACCTGGCGATTCACAGACCTGTACCTCTGGGGCTAATCATACATTATATGTTAATAAAAAATTAAAAAAAGAATTTAGTTTTAAATATGTTAAGTTGAAATAATTTTATATATATCCAAGTGGCAATATATTTCCAACTGGCCAAAAGTAGACATTTGGCTATAGGTCTGGGTTTAGGGAAGACACCAGGGCACCTATCAATAGATAGAGACAGAGAAGGCAGGAGGAGAGGAGAGGCCCAAAGACTGAGCCCTGGGACACCCCATCCTTAAGAGGTTAGAGAGATAAGATTTTGTTCATGTCTATGCTTATTTTGTGTTTTCTGTCTCCCACTAGAATGTGAGCTCAGTGAGGGCAGTGACCTTCTCCATCAGTGGCCCACACTCTGAAAATCTGTAGGATGAATGAATGCAGAGCTTTATACCACCTATGCTGTCTCTGACGCTGTAGTGGGCTGTTGGCAGGCTTGTCTGCTTGGGTGCCACTGACCCAAGCCAAGTAAGCCCTGAGGTCACAAGGTGTGGGTGGTGAGGGACAACTCTGGCATATCCCCCCACCCAGCCTCCCCATTGTTCCTTGAAGCTGCTTCTCGGGGTCCAGAAGATGAGAGAGGGGCTACTGAGAAGACCGAGGAGCCCTGCAGGATGACCACAGAGGCCACAGCTTTGGAAAGCGGTTGGTCACATGTGCCCCGTGGGGTGCTCTGGGGGCAGGGGAACCTGAGGCTGCTCAGAGCCGGCTCCTGCAGCTCACCTTCCTGCTATAAGTCTCTGTGTGTGTATGTCAAAGGCACAGGAAGTGCTGTAATCCTGTTATCCCTGTCCCTTCCCACCTAGGAGTCTAAAATCCAATTCCCTGAGAACATCAGCAAACATAATGGATGCAGACATAGGAGGAAATGCCAGAAGGCCTTGGGTGTCTCTGCCAGCTCCCGGTTGAGCCCAGCTCAGATGAGCGCAGTTTTGACGGATGAACCTGAGAAAGGCTCAGCTCTGTTCCAGACCTTCCCACCCTCATTCTGCTTTCCTTCCTGGGGGCTAATTGCTGTGTCTCCTCCCAGACGGAGGCAGCCCCACCCCACTCTTGCACGTGTGCCTTTAATCCTGTGCCCCACTGCTCCCCTTCTCTATATATCAGATTACCTTCCTAGACCAGCATCAGCTCCTTTAGGGGATTTCCTGAGATCAATGCTTTCCTTTCTTAGCCTTCTTGGCTCCTCCTTGTTCTCAGCAGAGCCTTCCTCTTTTGGTGTGATCTCCACCTGCAGTCTTCAGGTATAGCCCTGGGCCTGGCTCTGAGGGTACTGACCCGGTGACCCTGGGTCCAGCCTGCAGCCGCCTGTCTCCTGTGTGTCTGGGGCTGCTTCCTGTGGTTGCAGCCTATGTCTGTCTGCTCTTCACTCTTTCCTAAGAAGTTATCGACAACTTGCTTTCAGACTGGTCATTGAAAATGCAACAAGAGCCTACAGGCTTAAGGATTTATAGCATACAGACTCTTAAGAGTAATAAAGTAATTAAAGGCGAGGGCTGATGGGGAAGATACATAAAAATCACCCACAATTCTATGACCTAGAGATAACCACTGCAAATACTTAGGTGTGTTTCCTTCCAGTTTTTAATCTCATGCATATTTATAAAGCATTGCCGTGATCATACTGCTGATTTCACTTTTCACCCAGTCTGCTTCTGGGTGGGCATTACGTGTTCATGAGAAATAGGCGTCATTCTGCAGATCTTGTACAGAGAAGCCTCTGCTCCTGGAGCATTGTTCCATCTACCCAAAGCCAGCCCCATCTGCGACCAGGTCCTGCTTGCCCTGTGGGCACTCTGTTTTCTTTGGGTTTCATCAGCTTCAAGCTCTTACCCATGCTGAGCTCTCCCTGCACTCACTTGCTCCCGAAAAGGACAGTAGTTCCTCTGGTCCCGGTATGTTTTTTTTTTTTTTCCCCTGAGCATAGCAACATTGCACCATGACCCCTGCCCCCACTTGGCTTTGAGCAGAAAGGACCTCCTGGATCCCCTGTCCCTTGGAGCAGAGACCTCTGCCCACCCCTGCGTGTCATGGATGCCCCACCCTTTTTTTGATCTGTTTTTCCATTTGGAATTCAGAGCACTTTCTGCTTTTCTCCTTTGCAGAAAGGGCCAGAGGCTGTTTACTCTCCCATTACCAGTGAAAGCTAGCATACGCAAGCAGCCACTTCTCATCGATTACCAAGAAAGCAGCTGCCCGAAGAGGGCACAGGTAGGCAGAGGCTTTTCTTTACAAAGTCAGAGTCTCTTCCCCAGCAATGACTGAAGCCCTTGGAAGGGCCACAAGGAAGACTGTTCCTGCCCTGTGTCCCACCTCTAGGCCCCACAAGGCTTCCCACCGTGGAGCATAATCTTACCCCTGAGGGAACTGATTGTGTCACATCTGTTTCAGGTTTCTCTCTCTTTCTCTCTTTTTTTTTAATTTAAAGATTTTATTTATTTGACATATGGAGATCACAAGTAGGCAGAGAGGCAGGCAGAGAGAGAGGAGGAAGCAGGCTCCCCATTGAGCAGAGAGCCCGATGTGAGGCTCGATCCCAGGACCCTGAGATCATGACCCGAGATCATGGCTTAACCCACTGAGCCACCCAGGCACCCCTCAGGTTTCTCTCTTTGCACTGGTTGACACCCTTTGAAATGTCTCTGTCCCCTTTGTTTGTCCAGTCCTTGCCCACCCATGCACATCCATCCAACCTCGCCTGCCACTGAGCAGCCTACTCCTAACTCTTCCTGACTCTTTGCTCCAGTCCATTTAGCACACTTGGTACCTTAGCACCACCCTTGGCCCCAGACCTTGGCGCCTGGTTAGGGCCCTGTACTGGGTCTGTGCTTTGGAAGGTTTCTTTCTGGCTCTCCTCCCTCTACCCCTCCCACAGGAAATCATAGTCCTGGTCTAATGGATCACCCTTTTTCTCAACTCAGCTGGTGGACAGGTGGCTCTCAGAGGGCAGGACCTATTTTATTCTGGTGTTCCTTGTAGAATTTGATAGATGACTCGGTACACAGTGGGGCTTCCAAAAATACAGGTTGTGTAAATATGAGAGTGTTACCATAAGCATGACTTCCCAGGCAAAGAGTAGGTAGCACAGGCAGGCCCAGGAGGTGTGTGTGAGGGATGGGAAGGGGCACTGTGGGAGGGACCCTTTAGGAATATTGAACAGGCCAGGGAGGAGCAGACCTTAACAACAGTGAAAATGCTTTGGGCAAATGCCATCATGAAATGTTGTAACCCAGAAGTACATAAACTCAAGGGCATCTGGGGACCTCTTTGGGGGAGGAAGCCTGGAAAATGAGTGTCCTGGGGGGGGTGGCTCTGGGATAGGGTGGCTTGTCCCAGGGGCTGTAGACCTCACCTTTGGGGTGGGGGTTGCAAGGCCAGGCTCCCCAGATTCCTCGAGATGCTGGAGGTTCCATCTCTCTAGCTGGACATTGAGTGTTGGAGTTCAGCCTCTTTGCAGGGAATGGGGATCAAGTGGGAGAGGAATCCTTTCTGAGCCTACCTGGCTGACTGGCTCTGGCCCAGAGTTGCTGTCGTACTGTATGTCCCAGGGAGCAGAGAACAGAACTGCTAGGATTTAAAATGGCTGAGCCTGCAGCCAGGTCCCTGGGCTTTTTGGTGGCTACTGCTGCCTTTTCCATTCTCTTAATCTAATGCATGAGACTAAATTCAACTTAATTGGGAAGATTATATGTCTTATAAATTTAATATTTAATATTCAAGCAGACGCTTTCCCCCCTCAGCATATTTATTAAAGATGTCTTGGGAGGAATGTTAATGAGTCATGATGTCATAAATATTTAGACCCAAGGAGCTGGAAACAGGAACGAGGGAGGAAGGGAGAGAGGAAAACACATCATTTTAGGAACCAAAAGGGAAAGAGATTTTGTTCTTGGATTGGGTCTTGTTGTGGAGGCAGCTTGGGCAGAAATACAATTTCAAGATTCAGAGCTGTGAGCGGTGTTCTTGTCCAAAGCCGAGTAGTGCTGGGGGTGCCATGTGTGCTGGCTCAGTCTGCCTTGTTTTGCATTTGAGTGTGTGCTGTGCCTTCAGGAGGCCAAAGCACACATTCTAATGAACAATGGAAGAGCACACCCTGGATGGATGCTGTGCCCATTCTATCTTCTTCTCTGGTTGTTTGGAAATGGCACTGGTATAGACTTAGCATTAGCGTGACTGACCTTAGTGCTGAACTTTGATCCTGATGCTTAATAATTGATAATCAAAATAACATGGGGAGGGGAGCAATGGGGCAGAGAGGAATAGAAGGAGCCTAGAAGCTCATCTTCCCGCCTTGGGAGGAACTTCTCCATGGTTATACTCCCCAGTGCCCTTATTTCTCCAGATCCACATGAGATACAAATTATTTTCTTTCCTGATGGATCTGGCTTATTGAACAATCTGAATTGAGTAAGATACAGAGAAACCAGGACAAGTCTCCTGTCCCATCCCCTGATGCCGTCTCACACAGAGCTTGGCTTTCCAGCCTCTTTAGGGAATAAAAGACAGCTTGGCATACACCTCATACCACCACCCATCCAAGTCAGCGTTCCTGCTGCCCTCCTCCCAGAGCAGGCTGCTGCAGTGATGCTGGGCCTGGCTGATTTTCCAGGAACAGTGTAAGCCAATAAAAAACAAGACATTTCTCAAATCTTCCCACTTTTCTCTGGTCCTCTCTGGCCCTCTCTGGCACCAGCATAGTCCAGGCTAACAGTTTCTCTCCCCTGGACGAGGCTAATGTCAGACAGGACCAGAAAATTGTGGGAGCAGCCTCCTGATGGGTCTCCCTGACTCCAGGAGAGGCCCTACAATCCCTTCTCCACCCATTACCGTGCCCTGTTTTGTAGCTGGAGAAAGGGTTTTATCAGCCTCTGCTAGACACTGTCCAGACACTGCCTATTATCCTCAGGATAAAGTCCTGTCCTGGGATGAAGCCTTTTGTGATCAGACTCTGCCAACTCTCCAGTCTTAGTTATCCTTTCATTCCTTAACCCTCACCCCTCCCCTGCTTCTTGTGATCCAGTCGCTCTGAAGTTCTTGTAATTCCCCCAATGTACTTTTCCCTGTCCTCTGGGCCTTTGCAAGTGCTATGCCCTTTGCCTAGATTTCTTATCCCCTTTGTCTAGCTAATTACTGTTCAGACTTCAGGGCTCCTCTTAGTTACCACTTAGTCTGGAGAGCCTTCCCTGATACCCACCCCTCACCAGCTAAGCTGGGTGCCTGCACACTCTCCCATGCTTGATCTTTCCCCTCCTTCAGGGCCTATCATGTAGATTAGCTGGTCTGCATTCTCACATGAATGTCAGTTCCTTGAAGACTGGAATGATTGTCTTTATTCACTTCTTTCTATAACACTGAGCCTCACACAGGACACAGAGCTGAGAAATTCCATGTATGACTAACTGATGGATTGAACGACAAGACATGGAAAGGGGAGGGCACTCTACATGGGTGACTTCAGTTCCAGAGACGCAGTATGAGAGTTTGCTCAGTGACACTTCTCTGGTTGTCTGCTTGCAGAATCGCAGGTAGGGCCTCAACCTTGAAAATAATAGGTACTCCCACCATTCGTATTACAGAAGGCCCTATTGCCAACTACTGTCACACCTTCATCCCCATCCCCAGTTTATTTAAGCAACAGACAAGGGTGAAGTCAAGATAATTTTCAGAAATAAGGAGTTTAAGTCCTGGCGGCGGGAGAGTACTGTGGATTTTCCCTTCCCTCTCCGTGGGAAATGTGTCCCTGAATCTGAGCAGGGAATCAGCTGTAGAGACTGGAAGTGGCTGCATGGGGGGGGGGTGCTGGAGCTCATTCTTCCCCAGGAAGAGGAGGGGGGCTGGGTGTGCCACGGTGTGATTGGACATCTCTTATCCCTCTCCCTACCCTCCAGGGCTCAGACAGCAAGAGCACACTCAATAGCAGGTAAAAAGTATGCGGTGGGTTCTGATAGAAGCCATTTCTTTTCTTTTTTTTTTTTTAGAAGCCATTTCTGTTACAAAATGGTCCATGGTTGTGGGTGGAGAAGGGATTCAAGCCCTCTCTTGGAGTCGGGGTGACCCATCAGGAGGCTGCTCCCACATTCTTCTGGTCCTG